>SKCR01052719.1:0-54935 GCA_019454045.1 Zanthoxylum bungeanum
TCAAAAAATCAGAGGGGAAAAGAGATTAACAAAGAGTGGCTTTTTTTTTTTTTTTACATGAACGATTGCTGAGTTTGATGACTTCGAGGTCCAAAGATCTTCTAAATCATAATAGGCTCTCGCATTCTCATAAGAGCGTTAAAGATCACTTTGCCTAAATGGAAAGAATTTGATCAACAACAATGTGTCTGGGAATTTCAAGTAACGTCATCACAATCAATTAGCAATAATTCTCAGTTACGCCTAAAGATCCGGGCTTAAATAAAAAAAAAATCATATATATACTTTAATATATTTGTAACATTTGTATTTATTTGTAGTATTTGGATTGTTAGTTTATCGATGAAATTTTTGATGTGTTTGTGAATTGTCTTTGCATATAGTGTGAACGTATTTTATATTTGTATTTCTATTTGTATATTTTTAAATTTTTTTATTTTTTTTGAAAAACGGATCGGATAAAGCCTCGGACCCGGCCCAAATCGGACCGGGTCGGGATTTTCATGGGCCCAGGCTAATATTTTCCTTGCCGGGCTCGGATCGGGCTTATCAAAATCCCAACCCGACCCGACCCATTACCACTTAATTACGCCATGATATTTCAATTTTCTAGGGTAAGATTACAATCATCAATTTACATTAGTCGAAATAAAATCATACGAGGAGGAGGTGAAAGTAAATCAATTTAAAGTTTCAATATCATATATAAAACAATAAAAATATATTCACCAAATAAATCATAAACTATTACTAATTATTCGAATTCACATAATAACAAGCACAAACCAGAACAACAACATAAAATAAATACCTAAATACCTGATAATCACGGACTGATTTGGGATTTTATTGCCTCGTTGCCGTTTCTCCTTCACATTTTGTCTGCATGCAAATATTCAAAACAGAACAATATTTGAAATTCAAACCATGAAACATATAAGGAAAAAAAAACCCAATTTCACTCGAATATTATATTCACTTCACCAAACCAAAAACAATCAAAGATAGCTTCTTACTCGAAATTAATGGGAACATAACTATAAACACGCATCAATTGATAGCTGTTGTTCATTTCCAACAATTGATTTGAGAGGAAAGGACTTCGATTTATAAACCCTAATATTAAAGTTTAGATTTTCTCACCAACAAACAACACTAAATATTTGCCTTGTGTTGATAAATTTTGTGATTTTTTGGGTAAAATTGCGTAGATGAAACAACATTTGGGTTGCTTGTAGTAGGTGAAAGATGAAATTTTTTATGACTTTCAATATTTTGCATGTTTCTTACTTATAAAGATTTGAGGGCACCGAGTGATGGTGAAGCTGGAGCAGCTGAAACAGTTGAAACCAGTTGCTGAAGAATATATGTGTCATGTGATGGATGAGTCTGTGTTGTTACGTGGCAGAACCACATAAGAAATAAAAATAAAAACATGAATTACAAAACTAATTTTCACTAAATAAAGCAATAATAAGCCAAGTCCAGCTCAAAGAAAATGGCAAGCAAGCACATTTTAATGTGTTGCTTATAGTATATATATATATATATATATATATATTAAATTTGAAATTAACTAATAATAATTGAGAGATAAAATTATTAATTAACATATATTATATAATTATTGACTGGGTATATTAAATTTGTCCATATAAGTTTCTTTATTCAAACTGAATAGTTACCGTATTTTTTGGTCAAAACTGATATCCGATCTATAAAATACTACAGAGAATATTTAATAAAATAAGCAGAAAATGATTTCCGTTTCGGAATTCTGTACCATTTTGAAATGAAAGATTATATTAAATAAAAAATTTAATTGAAATTAAGAATAATTTAATGTCATAACTAAAATTCAGGTCAGGAATTGTAATCAAAATGAGTGAGAATTTTTTCAATAATTCCCAAATCATAATGGGGATAAGAGGATGCTTGGGGCCCAACCCTAACTTAACTAGCAATGCCAAACATTGGGGGTCATATCTTTTATTAATATCTAACGATAATGATCGCATATCGTCCTTTTTACTGAGATTATTGACTGTATTGAACGACACGTAGATCAGCAGATCACGTCTACTAGTCAGAGGATCTCGTCCGTCCATCTCTAGATCTGAACATTCCACACTTGTTAGTCGTTAGTTACTTCGTTCACACCACAAATAGTATTATAGGTAATTTTTTAATAACCTTATTAAGACGCAATGCCGTTTTTCCAGAAAACTTTAATACCAATGGAAGGTAAAAAAATATACAATGTAACACCTGTCACAAATTCATTGGTCCTTTACACTAACCTCACATCTCAATAAAATTCCAATACATATATATACCTTACATTTACTCCACTTTCCAAATCACCCCGCCGTGACGAGCATATTCCAATTGCATCTCGCCACGTGGGTCCTCACCCACATGCATAGCGAGTACACAATACTAATTCCATACTCGCGCGTTTAAATATGTAACGAAGATTTGTTAGGGTCACGTGCGAGTACCATGTTTGTCGCGTCCGCCATCTAATAAATTCCCCCCCAACAGAGGAAAAAAATACCAAATTATTTTTCTTTTCATAGAGCTGCGATAATGGCGACTAGGCGTTCGATTTTAGCGCTCGTTTTTACGATTGCTTGCTGTTTGACGGCGATCTCAGCTGAAGAAAGTGCCGAGTCGAAGGAGTTCGTTTTGACTTTGGATCACACAAATTTCTCTGACACTGTCAGCAAAAACAATTTCATCGTCGTTGAATTCTACGCGCCTTGGTATAATTTCAATTGTTTTTATTTCATTTTATGCTTTTAATTTCGTTTTTATAGATCTGATTCATTCTGCTTAGTTCACACCAGATCTCAATTTACATAGTAACAAAATTTTCTCTGAAGAGAAAAAAATTAGTTGATTTGTTCTAAATATTTCACTTTTCTATTCAAACACTAAGCTTTCGTAAGGAATTATGTGTTTGCTTGGATCAAGTTGATATTTTGATAATCAATTGATTCATGTTATATGTTAAGCTCTTGTAAAATGACTTGCTTGTATCGGGATTGATGTTTCATTGGTTACAGGTGTGGTCACTGTAAACAGCTTGCTCCAGAGGTACTTAATGTTCTATATGTTTTTGTTTGATTTTGTATTGTCTGTTCTGTGGTCAGTTTTCTGATAAGATGTTTGTTTGCTTCGATTCTTTTTAGTATGAGAAAGCTGCATCCCAATTGAGTAGCCATGACCCTCCAATTGTTCTTGCGAAAGTTGATGCCAATGAGGAAGTAAACAGAGAGCTGGCATCTCAGTATGAAATACAGGGTTTCCCCACAATTAAGATTTTGAGAAATGGAGGAAAGACTATTCAAGAGTACAAAGGACCCCGTGAAGCTGATGGTATTGTTGAATATTTAAAGAAACAAAGTGGTCCTGCTTCTACTGAAATTAAGTCTGCAGATGATGCTAGTAGTTTCATCGATGAGAAGAAAGTGGTCATTGTAAGTGCTAGTGAATATTTTTGTTGGTTGTCATTTCTTGGCTTTGTTTGAGGGTTTGGTTGCATTGTTAATTGTTTTGCATATGCTCCTAGGTTGGTGTGTTCCCAACATTCTCTGGAGAGGAGTTTGAGAACTACATGGCTCTTGCTGAGAAACTGCGCTCTGATTACGACTTTGGTCATACTCAAAATGCCAAGCTCCTTCCACGTGGGGATTCATCAGTGACTGGGCCAGTAGTTAGATTGTTAAAGCCTTTTGATGAACTCTTTGTTGACTTTAAGGTATGGTATAATACTCTTCTAACTATAACTTTTAGATTGTATTTTCTGCATATTAATTTGGATGGAAATATGTGTTTAACAGTTTTGATTTGCAATGCAAAATCGTCTATTTTATTGAAGTTAAATGCTTGCAGGATTTTAAAGTGGATGCTCTTGAGAAGTTTCTTGAAGAATCTAGTGTTCCTATTGTGACACAATTTAATAGTGACCCAAGCAATCACCCTTTTGTTATCAAATTCTTTAACAGTCCTGATGCAAAGGTAAACAACATCTCCAGTTAGATTGTCTTTGTTTATTAATTTTGATTATCTATACAATAATAGCAGGTAACCCACGTATCTTCACCGAGGGAGTAGTATAGGATGTTTAAGTTTTGAATGACTAAATGCCATCTTAAAATGTTTTTCTTCAAAATATTCACATTGTTTTGGAAGATGTAGGAGTTGATTGATTAGCTAGCTCAGACAGTGTTTCTATGTTGTATCTGTGGGTGTCACTTGTTATTTTATATTTTGTATTTAGGTTAGGGCATGAATGAATCATTAAATTTCTTTGAGGAGGACCCAAAAGACAATTCTGTTGAGGGGAATATGTAAAGAAAAATAACAAAGAATGTGCAGATATACCTGGTTATTGAGAAATGTATTCTTGGCAGGAATCAACTCCTGCTTCTTTATTAGAAACAGTTACAAATGGATCATCATTGTCTTTTTCTTTTTCCATTTTAAATTGCAATTTGTAGGTGAGCGTGCACTGTATTTATTAGAAAGTTGATTTGGTAAATCAAAATAGCACTTGAATGGATCATTTTCTAAGCTTTTTGAACTGCAACTTCAGGCAATGTTATTCATGAACTTCAGCAGTGAAGGAACTGAACCTATTAAATCAAAGTATCGCGAAGTTGCTGAACAATATAAAGGACAGAGTATTGTTTTTCTGTTGGGAGACCTTGAGGCTAGTCAAGGTGCCTTCCAGGTTAGTATATGTCTTCATCTTCTAGTTTGCTTTTGATTTTTCTTTTAAATGCATTTCTCTTATGTTTTCTTTTTGTGTGGGAAAATAACAGTACTTTGGACTCCAAGAAAGCCAAGTACCTCTCATCGTCATACAGACTAATGATGGACAGAAGTATTTGAAGCCGAACCTGGAGGCTGATCAGATTGCACCTTGGGTGAAGGATTTCAAGGTGATATGTCTGCTTCTCACATTCAATGCAGTTGTTCCACTGAGATAGTGACAGCATTCCTGAAGTTAATTTGATAAATTGATGATTTTAGTGTTGAGGCCATGTGATTATATAATAATGTGTGTAGCATTAGGAAGTTCTCCATGAATAGCTTTTGACGAAAGTATATACTTCCAGGAAGGCAAGGTTCCAGCATTCAAAAAGTCTGAGCCTATCCCTGAAGAGAACAATGAGCCTGTGAAAGTGGTGGTTGGTGACAGCATTCAGGACGTGGTTTTCAACTCTGGAAAAAATGGTATGTCCTCCACTGGATCCATTGACATTGTCTAAACAAACCTTGAGGAATCCTCATTGCTCAAAATCATTTTTATAAAACGAGTTTCTACATTTTCTTCTTTTTTCCCCTTTGATTGGTGATGAAGTTATTGTTTAAATAACACTACTGGATCTGTATAAATTAGGACAAACAAGAAAATGATAACATTTTCCAGTGTCCAATTCTTTGTATCTTATCATATTCTTTCTATCGTTTAGTACATTATGAATTCCCAAATATAATGTGATGACAATTTTCTCTGCAGTTTTGATTGAGTTTTATGCTCCTTGGTGTGGACACTGCAAAAAGTTGGCTCCAATCTTGGATGAAGTTGCTGTCTCATATCAAAATGATGCTAATGTTGTCATTGCAAAATTTGTAAGTTTTATAACACTTTCTACCTTATAGTTGAGAGTGGATATTCATATTTTTCTACAGTGATGCATAATAAGCGAAAACAATGTTTTTGATGTGATTTGCTGTAATTTTCCTAGGATGCAACTGCAAATGATATCCCAGGTGACACTTTTGAAGTCCAAGGTTACCCAACCTTGTTCTTCAGATCTGCCAGCGGAAAGATAGTGCCTTATGAGGGGGATAGGACCAAAGAAGATATGATTGACTTCATTGAAAAGAACAGGGACAAAGCTGCCCCTCAAGAAACTGTAAAAGAGGAAACCGGAAAGAAAGATGAACTCTAAGAAGGTACATGTCTTACTGTTCAAAATGTTTACTTTCTATGAAATACATTTCCATTTCACCAGATTACTTTACTAAGCTTGAAACTCTGATGATCCTTTTCGGCAAGAAGGCCAGCGTTCTCGTGTTGGAGTGTAGAGATGTGCAAGCGGTCAATATGTGCTGTTATACCGGAAAAGAGTACCAACAAACCAATGCCTGATGTTCTTCCCCTTGTCTGCCACCCCGCCCTTAGTTTCTCTTAGGCCTTTCCCATTGTAGATCTGTTTCTATGAATAAAATGGGAAGACATTTTCGGCGTTAGTAGCTTGTATTACTTTTACTATTTGTTATTTGCTTAATTATAATAGTATTTTCGGCCTAGTAGGTTACAGTGAGTGGATGGTTTTAAATTTAATGCATAATTTCGTATTTTTCTTTTGTAGAAAAAGCTCGTTTTTGATAATCTTTATAAAGCCTCTGTATCACGAGATAGTATATCATGTTTCGGGTGTAAATATCATATCTCTCACAGTATTATTGTGAGAGAGATGGCATATACACCCGAAACATAATATCTCACTATAATATCACACTGAAAATTTCCTTTCTATATATGATTTTGTGAATTTCAAATATTCATTCATACAGCCCCTCCTAGTTTTTCAGGACTTCCAAGATACCAAGTTAAAAGCCATCATTTATGGGTTATTTTTAGCACCCTCATCCTTTCTACAATTAATTTTAACACCCTACCTCGCTTTAAAATTAAAATAACTTAATTTTTTAAATAAAAAAATGGCAAGTTTTATTACGTTTTATGATTCCAACTTGCTCTTCCTAACAGAGAAATCTTGGCTCGCCACTAGATAATAAATAGTTGCAAATAATCGAAAACCTTGATGTATATATATTTTAAATACTATGTTCATGTTACACATCAAGATTATAGTTTAGTTAGTTACAATTAGTTAGAAAAGATTAATCAAGTTAGTTAGTAATTAGTTACTCTTGTAAAGTCGTCATTTGACTATAAAAATTGTACTAAGAAGCCATTATCAAATAACAATCATTTTCAACAAAATAGCTCTCTCAAAGTTTTGAAGTGTTTGGTTAGCTTCCACTCGAATTATTAGCTAACAATTGGAGATTTGTGGGTTTGTCTCGAATAAAACCTAATAATTGGTGCTTTCGTTGAGAAATTCATCAATGGAGACATCATTTGGCGACATCAATGAATCACTACGCGAAATTAAAATGATGCTGCAAAATCTTATCATAAAATTAGATTCAGTTGCCATTAATCCAGTTTCTCTTGGGTCTGCTCATGGTAAGGATCAAACAAATGTTTCAATATCAGTGGAAGCAACTCCCAATCTAGTGAAGGGAATGACCAATATCCTTCAATCTTGGTTTCCAAGATCTGACTCTGGTGAAGTTTTCCAAATCAAAAACAGCACAACCATTATCAACGATCAAGAAATCAACGACCTTAGCGATTTGAATGACCTTGGAGAAGACAAGATCGTCGGTGATAAGAACAAGATTAGTATCACAAACAACAAGGGCAGAGAAGGGATCCAAAAGATGTTTAAATATGCCACTATCCAAGATCAAGAACTACTTTTTGTAAAAGAAAATCAGCCTGGTGTGCCAAATCAAGTCCATGAAAGTGCGCAAGGCTACTTGAACAATGTTGTTGAGTATGAAATCATTGGACAGAAGAACACAACTACCATCACAAATGATGAGAGCAGGCTCTCAAAAGAGAAGATCAACAGGCTACTTCAAGAGGAAATAAGACACAAAGCTGAGACTGAAGAACACAAGAAGAAAGTCAAACTTCAAAAGCAGAAGCATGAAGATTGTTTGGGGAAAAGCGAAATGGAGAAAGCACATAAGTTGTTTGACGAAATGCCTAAGAAGAATGAAATCCAAGATTTGGTTTCTCTTTGGATATTCTGGCACACGAGTCCTCAAGCTATCGAGGAGAAAAAAGAACAATGACGAATTCAGTCTAATCACAGTACTTCTCAAAATATTCTTGGGTTTTTGTCCCCCAATTCTTTGTATATTTGGGATTGTTTCTCTTTTCAAGTGGGGTTAAATTCAATTCCAACTTTGACTCATTTGGCTCTTTTGAGTATTTTAGTCGATATTGTTGATCTCGGAGCTATGGGAATAGTAATGGTTGAAGATGTCATGATTTTCAGGGAACAAATGCCTGTTTTAAAGACATTTGGTGAATTTTCTGGGTTTTCATATGGTATTGGGGTTGCTGTTTTTGCCTTTGAATGAGATAGCATGATATTACCATTGGAATCTGAGACTGGAGACAAAGACAAATTTGGGAAAGTATTGGGATGGTATATGGTATTCATTTCTCTGTTGTATGGTTCAATTGGTGCATTGGGTTACTTTGTTGTTGGTGAAGAAACCAAAAATTTAATCACTACTAATTTTGGGCCAAGGTTGGTAATCACTTTGGTGTATGTGGGTCTGTGTGTGAGTCTGTTTTTCACTTTTCCATTGATGATGAATCCTGTTTATAAGATTGTGGAAAGAAGATTTTGTGATTATAGGTACTGGTTGTGGCTGAGATGGGCAGTTGTTTTGGGTGTGAGTTTGACACTTGTGAGCAGCATCATGTGTTGTATCCTGGGTTTTGTATTGCCTATTTTGTTCCAAATGTTGGTGTTCAAGGAAGATTTAATACGTGGTTAAGTGAGGAAAAATAATTAGTTCAACTTCTAGTCCAATGGGTTTGGTTGAATTGAGTAATAATCCAATGAGGGTGGTTGATTATAGAGTGGGTCTAGATTCTCGTGCTGAATAAGTTCTGAGGTTGATAAATGTAAAATCTAGTGGTGTTCTGGTTTTTGGGCTTTTTGGGATAAGCGGGGTTGGTAAGACAACTCTTGCCAAGACTGTTTACAATACACTTGTTGGTCAATTCGAGCACCAAGGTTTCATTTCAAATGTAAGAGAAATTTCAGGACAACAAGATGGTTTGATATCTCTTCAGAAAAAAGTTTATTGATAACCTTTCCTTGGATAATAGGGTGGTTATGGCGAATGAGGTTACAGCTGATATAGCAACAAATAAAAAAATACGGTTCATGAGATAAAAGTTATGGTGGTTTTAGATGATGTTGACGATGCAAGCCAATTTAATGCACTATGTGGTGAGAAAGAATGGTTATGTGAAGGAAGCCGAATTATTATTACCACAAGAGATAGAGGTGTTTTGTCTGAACATTATGTGAATCAGTTATATGAGGTCAATGAGTTGGATTCCCCACAGGCACTGCAAATATTGTGCAGGCATGGTTAAGGTCAATAATCGCTCTTAGTGGACTCAAATATCGAAAGCATACTCGGGTTATAGTTAGTATTCAGTCTTGTTTACAAAATTATTGTTCTATACTCTTGCATAGCTCCTGGAATAGCTTGCATGCTCTGTTTCCTGAATGCTAATTGATTAACATCCTTTGTCGTTATTGTATGACCTTGAGGACAAGGTCCATTTGATGGGGAAGGCAATGTTACACATCAAGATTATAGTTTAGTTAGTTACAATTAGTTAGAAAAGATTAATCAAGTTAGTTAGTAATTAGTTACTCTTGTAAAGCCATCATTTGATTATAAAAGTTGTACTAAGAAGCCATTATCAAATAACAATCATTTTCAACAAAATAGTTCTCTCAAAGCTTTGAAGTGTTTGATTAGCTTCCACTCGAATTATTAGCTAACAATTGGAGATTTGTGGGTTTGTCTCGAATAAAACCTAACAGTTCATGAAACGTGGACTGTCAAATTACATTAACATTAATAACAACACAGCTCAAGCCATGTATTTAGGAAATTAAAATTCACTCGCTCAACTTAGACCACATTAACCCTAAAAGAGAGACTTAAAAAATAAAAATAACACCAGCACAGCCACTTGTTTCATTTTAGGCCTCCTCTATGGGGCTTCAGCTGACAGTGCCTTCCTCTTGCTATTACTTTTATCCAATCAAACTGTAATTCTCACTTTCTCAAGTCCCTCACCCATGCATCATAAAGAATTGGTAAAGCATTTACGTGGTAAAATTCTGGAGTGAAAATGAAATGAAAGGGCTTTTACAATTTTTATAATTCTTAAAAAGGGAAATTATTCCATTTCCACTTGAGATTGGACAAAGATTTGTAAGTACCATAATTTTTTAGAATTATCAATTTTCCATCCGATATTATAAAATGTACAAATTTCTAATAAAGTTGTAAAAAATAAATCATTTTCTACCTATAATCTTATTAACATTAGAGAACGTTCCAAAACCTATTACTATTGAATAATCCTGGTAGTCCAACCACAGAAAGGGTTATTCCTCAAAAGATTATTCATTTATTGACGAACGAGAAGTACCGGATAGGGAGAACTTACTACTTCAATGAAAGAGACTACCTCAATAAAATGAGTTGTTTTGGAGAGTCAAAATTAAATAAAAAGACCAACGAATGATATTTCATTAGAAGATGCATGGAGAGCAGCAGTCCATGAGAGACTGATCAAGGAACACCACCTTAATTATACTATACCTAGACCTATAAAACTTCGGGTGGAAATTTGATAATTTAGAGTGTTGAATGATTTTTTCAAAGTTTCGGGCCAGGTCAATTTGGGCCTGAACAGCCCAATATAAAACGTACAAAATTGTCCAAGCCCAATAAAGAAAAGTAGCGGCCGAGAAAGCGAGTATATAAAAATAAAAATTATGAGAGAACGGACAAAATTAAACCTAAGCCATTGACTCGTGACTCCTGAGAAAGAGAGAGAAAGGTCGGTAAGCGGGAGATCCCCTCTCTGCATCCGCGTGTTAATCTCTCTTTCCATTGGCTACACTCCGATAAGCCTCTCTTCAAAAGTAAGATTTTCCCGTCCATTTTCCTCCCTTTTCTCAGCAGCCAAACAAGATTTCATCATCAAAGGTTTGCTTTTCTTTTTTTCTTTTCGATTTCTAAGAAATTTAATCGTAAATTAATGCAGAATTGAAAGTAACTTAATGGCTTCGACGGTATTTTACGCACCTTGTGGTTCTCCTTCAATCAAGCCTTTGGATTATCAGAATTACGTCGGATTAAGGCCGTCGTTTACTGTAAGGTTCAATGGAGTTAAAACGACTGTTAAAGCGCGTCGTTTGGTGGTTAAAGCTAGCGAATCGCACGATGGACCGATGAAGAAACTTGGAATGAGTGATGATGAATGCGAGGCTGCTGTTGTGGCGGGAAACATTCCAGAAGCACCTCCCGTGCCACCTAAGCCTGCCGCACCAGCTGGAACTCCTGTGGTTCCTTCACTTGTGAGCCTCTATTCTGCCTCTTAATTGTGTAATTATGCGTTTAATTTGTCAAATTGAAGCATCACTAACTAAAGCTTCAGTTTTTGGTCAATTTTACAGATAAGGTTGATAAATTTATTTCTATTGCTGTATGTACAATTAGCTCTATCTCAATGATTAATTGATGTTGTTTTTTATTTGGGAGATTTTTTAAGAATTACATTCTTCTGTTGTTTTTCCTTTAATATTGGCTTCTGTAAGCTTAGCTCAATTTCTTGTGCTCATTGATGTTGCTTTCTGTCAGCCACTTAGTCGGCGCCCTCGCCGTAATAGGAAGTCCCCAGCAATGAGAGCATCGTTTCAGGAAACAAATCTTTCACCTGCAAATTTTGTGTATCCACTATTTATTCATGAAGGTTGGTATTGTTATGAATATTCCTTGTGCAGTTCATTTTTCTCTTAAAATTCAAAACGTAAACATGTTTGTGCCCGTGAGATCACATGTGTGCAAGTTCTCATAATATATGTACTGAAATTTGCAGGAGAAGAGGATACACCAATTGGAGCCATGCCCGGGTGTTATAGACTTGGATGGAGACATGGACTTGTTGAAGAGGTGAGTCCACTGTCACTATTTCTATCTATCATTGTCAAGAAAAATAATTTTAATTTTAATTTTTTGTCTAGAGGGTATTGATTTTGATCAGTGTTTGAAAACTCTGCCGCCTAGGCGTTGTGCCTGGCAGCTGTGCTCCTGGCCCCAAATTGGTGGGGCTATGAGCGTGTGATCTTGGACCGGGCTCGGATGTTGTCGGGCCGAGCCAAGCTCAAGCCCGACTGGGCTCGGGCCGGGAAAAAATTAATTTTTATTTTGAAAAAGAATAATTAATTTTTTGAATTTTTTAATACTTCAAAGTGAAAAAAATTAAGAATTTCAATATTTTTAGTGTATTTTTTAATGGACTTTAAAAATTTAGTTATAAATATGTGTATTTAGAAATAAAAATTAATTTATGTAATTAAAAAAATAATTTTTTATCAATAAAAACTGGGCTCGAGCCTTTTTGCCTAAGCCCGGTCCGGGCCCGAGCTCTAAAAATTGCCCTTGGGCCCCGGCCCGGACTTGGGCTTTTCTTCCACTACTAGTTTTTTAAATTATCCTAAAACATCGCCTTTTTCTGTTCTAGGCGGAGTTTTAGAGTTTTAGTGCCCTGTTGCTGGCAAAAAGATGTTTAACTGACTGTATAGGAGCATCTTTTCTGTTTTTTTCTCTTGCAAAGTTCAAGTGCAGTCTGCATAGAGAGTTTTGATTAATTGCATTTGACGAAGCATTGTTTGATGCAGGTGGCAAAAGCTCGGGATGTTGGTGTCAATAGTGTTGTGCTCTTCCCCAAAGTTCCAGATGCTTTAAAGGTTGCTATTCTCTTTCTACATTTCTTCTTTAAACTAGGGCTCATATAATATAAGTGGCTTTTGAATTTCAGTCTCCCACAGGAGATGAAGCATACAATGACAATGGTCTAGTACCTCGTACAATACGGCTGCTCAAGGACAAATACCCTGATCTTGTAAGTCAAAATCAATTTTTTTTCTTTTGGACATAGTTATGGTTCCAAGACTAGGGTACTGTATGACTGACAATTTGACAATTTTTTGATTAATCGTTATTTCTTTAGGTAATTTACACAGATGTTGCTTTAGATCCATATTCCTCTGATGGACATGATGGTATTGTCAGAGAAGATGGTAAGTTTGTATCTTATTGTTGTTATTATGTTTGAAAATAGAAATGCAACAGAATCTCCTTCGAAATGGTATTTCTTTTAAACCTTTTTACCTGGGGCAAAACAAATGAGCTTTATGTATGTGCACATTTGCATGTGTGGGGGAAATGGAAAAACCCTTGCCCATGTTTCGGGGCTACTTTTATTGGCCATATTATGAAAGCTTTTCTTTCAGGATAATTTTCATCTTTATCATGTTTTACTGCATGGTAAAAATTCTCTTTAAGATGAGGAACTTTCATGATTACAAACACAGAGTGACTCAATGCCCTATTTTCCATGACGTTATGCAGGAGTCATAATCAATGATGAAACAGTTCATCAATTATGTAAACAAGCTGTGTCCCAGGTAATTTCAGTAGATTTTCCACCATTAGAATTTACAATATCTCCATTTAGTTTCTAAAAATATCAGCGACCTCCTGAGTTGGTCACTGCTTGAAATTGGAGACTACTAATTTTATATAGTGAAATTGTGTTTTGATTGCTTTAAGTTGGCAATTTCTCACTAACTGCCCAATATGATTCAATTTATTGTGCTCTAGAATCTTCAAGGAGGTCCCTGATTATGGAGCAACCTTGTTGGATGTTTCTAGTATTGACTCCTATTTGTTTGTTTCTGACTTATGCTGTGCATTCTGCTCGTATGACCTCGGACTAGTTCTTGACTATGTTGGTGTCCTTACTTCTATAAATAGGCCCGTGCTGGAGCAGATGTTGTGAGTCCCAGCGACATGATGGATGGTCGTGTAGGAGCAATTCGAGCAGCTCTCGATGCTGAAGGTTTTCAGCATGTTTCTATCATGTCCTATACAGCCAAGTAATTTTACTATATGAGTCTCACATAGCACCTGATTTGGAGAGCATAATTTGGTTGAGTCTATTATTAATCAGAAGTGTGAGTTTGCATTTATAAAAATATTTCTTGTTGGATGCTTCTGGTTTACACTGTACTCTGTGTTTTTCTTGGTTACATACTTGCTATTGGCCACCTTTGTCCAAAACAAGTTTGCAATCTTTTGTCCCTTATCTAATATGCCAATTCAATTGTCATGCGAACAGGTATGCAAGTTCATTTTATGGTCCATTCAGGGAAGCATTAGACTCAAATCCACGTTTTGGAGATAAGAAAACGTATGTGCTTTGTTTTTGGTACCGTATGGTAAATCTTGTTATTCGGCATTTCTGGTGCTCACTTTTGTATATTATTTTGGCTTTGTATTTAAAGTTATCAGATGAATCCAGCAAATTACAGAGAGGCTCTAGTTGAAGCCCGTGAAGACGAATCTGAAGGAGCTGACATCCTTTTGGTCAGTATTGCTGTATTTGTGAGCTTATTGAATTATTTTTTAGGGAAAAGTTTAAAAAAATACCTCATGTTTTCGATCATTTGCGAAATCAAGATTTTTTTTTTTTTTTTTTACAAAAGACTACCCTGTGATTTCATTCGATAGCAAAAACCGACAAAACTGATAACACCATTAATGAGTGTTGACATGGCATGATGTCTGCTAACGTGACATGATATTTGCTTACATGGCATGATGTATGCTGATGTAGCATGGTCATTGTAGAAATAGAGGAAACCCTCTTTTTATTTTATTGTCTTAATTCAAACTATACAGGAATAGGCTTAATATAGCCTTCAGCCTTCTCTATAAAAGGCAAATAGATCTACCCATAATTACACAGAATCAATTACAATCAATCACCATATCCCTAGCAATCTTAGAGATATTTTCTTATTTCTAACAGTCCCCCTCAAGCTGGAGCATATAAATCTTATGTATCAAGCTTGTTACAAATAAAATCAATACGAGGACCGCGAAGAGACTTAGTTAGGATGTCCGCTAATTGTCCTTCAGAGTTACAAAACTAGTTACCATGCATCCAGATATGATTCTCTACCTGATAAAGTGACAATCAACCTCTATGTACTTGGCCCTTTCATGAAACACAGGGTTAGATGCGGTATGCAGGGCTGCCTGGTTGTCATAAATTAGCTTTAATTGTGTCCCACCTCCAAACTTTAATTCCTGTAACAACTGTTTTAACTATACTAACTCACATGTCGCCAAGGGCATAGCTCAATATTCCACTTCTGCACTAGATCTGGCGACAACAACTTGTTTTTTATTTTTCGTTGCCTCCAATTTAAACACAATATCTTATAGTAGAGCGTCTGTCAGATGGGGAGCCTGCATAATCTGCATCAGAATATCCAACTATCTGAGTATTGCCTTTATTTTCATACAATAATCATTGTCCTGGCGCTTTCTTAATGTATTTAAGAATGCGTATGACAGCATCTCAATGACTCTTATATGGAGTTTGCAAGAACTAGCTAAGCACACTGACTGCGAATGAGATATCTGGACGAGTAATTGTAATGTATGCTGATGTAGCATGGTCATAAATACTGACATGGCATGACATGGAAATATGGAAGAACGAAAATGCCCATGCCACATCATCACACACTAACGGTGTTACTAGTTTTGCCGGCCATTACTAACGGACAAATTCACATGGTAGCCTTTTGTCACAAAAAAAAAAAAAAAAAAAAAAAAGCCACAGTACTTTTCCCAATTTTTTGTGATTGAACCTCCCCTCTCATGCGGAAGTTACATTTCCTTGGTTTGCAGGTGAAACCTGGTCTTCCTTATCTGGATATCATAAGGCTTCTCAGGGATAAATCTCCTTTGCCGATTGCTGCATATCAGGTGGTTTTTATGATTATTTTGAGCTAACTTGATTTCAATATCGATATATTTTCAATTTAACTCATACCATATATAAGTTGAGAACTAGCATTGTACTGGAACCGTATGACAACTATTGGAGTATTTATTGGAAGATGATAAGAAGATAAATTTGTCTTCTGTTTGACTTGAATTTCCCACCACACATCTCTTGACTTGGCTATCTGGGCGGTACCAGGTCTCTGGTGAATACTCAATGATCAAGGCTGGTGGTGTTCTCAAAATGATTGATGAGGAGAGGGTTATGATGGAGTCATTGATGTGCCTGCGACGGGCTGGTGCTGACATCATTCTCACGTATTTTGCTCTACAAGCTGGTAGATGTTTATGTGGTGAGAAGAGGTAAGAATTATGTGGTTAACAAGGTGGTGTTGGTTGTGTAAAAGCTCCAGTTTTGATACTTACTTGACTCTTTTAAGAACGAATTGGAAATTTCAGAGGATTTTTATTTAATCATTTGTTTGCAATATGCTCTCAGCATGTAGACTTCGAATCGAAGAATATGATGTTCCTAAGCATTAAATAAAAATAATAAATGTGTGCGTGTGCGTTAGAAGATTAAACCGAGAGGCAATTCAAGTACCTGCTGCAATGGCCAAAATGAAACGGGCAGCAGTGTTGATTCAAAATGTTTCGAGCAAGATTGTGTATGGACTATGGAGTCTGTTAGCCATCTTAGTCCAAAAGGACCATTCGAACTACCGTTTGCTCAAAAATTATTTCACTACATATAATAAATAATCTGTGCTTACAAAAAAAAAAAAAAAAAAATTGATTTTAATCGCCCTTACTAAATATAAAGAAATTAGAAGACTTTTGTTGATTTTTTTGAATAAAGATAGATGTTGAAATGATGAAGGATATCACAAGAATCAAAAACATGTATGATGTTCACAGGAGTGGAATTAATGACATCTTTTTTTGTGAGAAAGAATTAATGACATTTCTCTCTGGGATGGCAATGGGGAGGGGATCAAAATTCATGTACCCATTTTCGATAATCTTCATATGTTCTCGTCCCCTCGTAATATTTCAGATGAGGAAAATGAGGATCCCCGATGGTCCCTAAATCCTGAATAACATATATTTTCTTATAAAATAAATTTAAATTATTTAAAAATATATTGATAGAACTATTATATTATCCCAAAAAAAACATACATATACAAAAAAAAAAATTGATAATATCTATTACATAAATACATTATATAAATCACAATATATATTAGAGGTTGAAATTCTTTTTTTCTGTAGTCTATAACATACTAAAAAGATAGATCCTTTGTTACAATTATGTCCTTGTATTTATATATTTTTATAAATATTAAGATACTTTACATTTACATCTATATAAAATTATAAATAATGTTTTGAATATATTTATTGAAAATTTTAAAAATAAATAAATAAAAACTTAAATGGGTAATGGAGAGATGATGAAGATTTTACAAGATCATCGTCTCTTCCCCGAATAAGAAATGAGTATACCTAATAGATGGTACACCAACGTCAATAGGAATTTTTCGAGTCGAGTAGCATATTGGTCCTTAGACTTGAGATACCACGGTGAATATATGAGTTATCATCCACACTTTGATGACAGTCACGTCATAGACCTCCGCTATTTGTTGGGTCTGAACTGATGCTTATGATATCCGGTATGTATCAAAATAGAATCCGTCAGTCATATGTACAGGGCATAAGTATCCTGTAAGTGTTTGCGATATGTTAAATCCATGGTCGTGGTACATTGCGGAAGCGAGTTTCGAGTATTATTTAGAAATCGTAAATTTATAAGTCGATTATATTATACCTTAGGGATTTGATGTTCTCATATATATCTCGGTATAATAGGGATAGTCTGTTACAAAGGGATTATACGTATGCGATTATCTCGACTTGTATTGTTCAGCGAGATTATCTGTGGTCATCATAATTTACGAGTGAGTGAATTATGGACACGGAATTGGATTTCGTGACGGATAAATATGGACTTAAAGAGTCTCATAATATGAAGTGTAATTATTGAGCACTTGGGCAACGCGTTATGAATAATGTCAATTATTCATAATATTTTATCAGATTAAAATAATTAATTCAAATCATTTAATCGGTAAACAAATTTACACATGTCCGGGTATTTTTGATGGTTCTAATGTGTATTTGTATGTGATACATAATTAAATTAGATTCACATTAATTGACAAATTATTTGAGGACACATGTAAAGTAAATAACTATTGTCTTTATTAATGAAATGTTGATTTTTTTGTTATTTTACTGTAAAAGTGTAAAACATGATTTTTATTTAATATATATTATTATAATATGTGGTTAAATGAGATGCCATGTGTATGATTTTTTACCAAATATTTTTAATATGATTAAATTGAATTATTTTTGACCAAAAATAACCCACTTTCGGCCGCTCCATGAATAAAAAGGGGAAATAGTTTTTCTCTTTCTATGAGTGGTTGACTTGAAATATCTCTAGCCCCCTTCACTCTCAAAAACGCCCAATGGAGAACAAAGAAGAATTACACACACAACAACCAAGTTTGAAGAAATTAGAAGATTAAAGGTAATTTTTTAGTTTCTTTAACTTAGAAAATTATTTCTTTGTTGTTCTTGTGTACTTTCAATGGTTGTAGAGATTCTTTTCTACCTTGATTTTGGGTTTTTTTTTTTTTGAATTGGATGATGAATTGAGAAGTTAAGATGATGTGTAGACATTTTTTGAATTAGATTAAGGTAATTTGAGTTTAATTTATTGTTGGACAACTTAGTTACCATTCTAGAGTGTAATGATCACTCTTAATATGCCTAGAATCATTCTAGAGTTCTTCATTAATGATGATTTTGATTTTGTGTAAGATTAATTTGATTAGTCTTACGAAAATTGAATTTAAAACATGAAAAATGATGATTTCACTCACTGTTTTTAGACTTGAAAATTTTGTGATGAAAAATATGTCATTTGGATGTGTTGGTGACTTGGTCGCATAATCATTGTAATTGGTTTTGATGACGTCAACATGAGAAAGAAGACTTCGACGTGCAAACACGAAGCAATACAAAAAGTGTCGAAGCATATGTGGTGAAGAGCGAGAATGTGAAGACTATAGCTTAATTGAAGAAATCATGTGAAGTCTTAGCTTAGTGCTCCAATTGTAAGTGAGTTTACTCAAGTGATCTAAAGCTCTTAGGAATCATACATTTTGCATCACTTGCATTTAAAATGGCTTAAAATGCTAAAAGAATCATTTGCATTTTATTTGCACCAAAATGAACTTCATGCACAAATGTATCGGTAAATGATCTTCTAAAAACTAGCAAACGGTTGAATTAAACTTCAAATGATATACCGTTAGATAGATATGTGTCTCTAGTTTGATACGGTTCAAACGTAACACAATTCCGATGCATAGAAATTTTTCTAGAGCCATTTTACTACAACATGTTCAGATGTGCGTTTTCTGCATACACGTCACATTAGAAAATTTACATAAAATTCATCTTAATTGTTTTGGAGTTGAATATTTTACAGAAGCTAGATCTATGTGTCTAGTTTATGTAGAAATTTACAAATCATGATTTGGAATTTTCTAGAGGACGTTATGGCCAAAATACCAAGTGTCGTCAGTCTTGACTGGTCATCAGAACTGAAACCAGGGAGCCCCTCGCCGGTCTCCATACCGGTTTGCTCGCCGGTCTTCATGCCGGTTTTGGCTGAGGAAATCATGCTCTCTGGAACCAGGGAGCTCCTCGCCGGTCTACATACCGGTTTGCTCGCCAGTCTAGGCTTTATTGTGCAGTTACTGAAACCAGGGAGATCCATACCGGTCTCCATGCCGGTTTCGATACCGGTCTAGCTCTTCATGTTACAAAGCTACTGGAACCGGCACGGACCATACCGGTCCCCATACCGGTTTCCATACCGGTCTAACGGCTAGTTTTTTGAACGTTATATAGCCGTTGGAACCCTAGACCGGCATGCCGGTCTCCTCGCCGGTTTTCTCGCCGGTCTCGCTGTAAGTTGGGGAAAGCTTTGCATTTTGTTATAAATAGAACCTCAACTCATTTGCTTCAAGTTAGAGACTTAGAAAACCTTCATACACATTCTCTAAAGCAAATACAAGAGTGTCTTAAACCTTCATACACTTAAACACTCATACAAGCTCACACACATCTTCATATCATTTAGTGAGCTTAGATCACTTGGGTTTGCATCTCACACAATCTTCATTATATTTGTGAGTGCCCAAGTGTGTTTTACAATTCTTTATCAAAAACACTTGCGGTTTGTGAAATCCCATAGTTTGGGTAAGTTGTAAAGGTTGTGAGTGCACTTACGAACAAAACTCAAAGTTGTAAAGGTTGTGAGTACGCCTACGAACAAAACTCAAAGTTGTAAAAGGTTTGGAGTGCACCTTTGCGGAAAACTCTTGGTTACGAGTGAGCCACGACAAAACTCGGATTTTAGTGGAAATCTTCAAGTGAGGCTTGGGGGAGTGGACGTAGGCACGTTTGGCCGAACCACTATAAATCTCGGTGTCGAATTTCTCTTTCTCTTAACTTTTACTTATTTGCAAGTTTTATTTACATTTATATTATTGAATTGAAAACTTGCATATAGGTTATTATTTACAATAGAGAAAATTAACCTAAGAGCCTATTTGGTAATAAGAGCTTAAAATCGGCAAAGATTTTATAATTCCGCATTTGTAGCGATAACCCAATTCACCCCCCTCTTGGGTATAGAGAGAGTTTGTCGCTATTGCTTGTAGGTACTTTCAGTTGGTATCAGAGCGAGGTATTCTCAAGAAAGACTTAACCATCCGAGAATAGATCATGGCTTCTACAAGCAACTCGTCAAATCTTGCCGAGGGTTTTTCAACGACTAGACCTCCGTTTTACACCGGAACAGACTACAATTATTGGAAGATGAGAATGCTAAATTATCTTCTTGCCGTAGATCCGCAATCTTATTTGGTTATCACACGAGGTGCAAAAGGACCAACAAAAAGGGATAGTAATGGGGTTGAGATTCTGAAGCCAAGCTTGGAATGGGATAGTGAGGATGTAAAAATAGCCTCACAAAATGCTAAGGCACTCAACCAACTTCTATGTGCCATTGATCGGGAACAAATAAACAAACTTCCAGAGTGTGGAAATGCTTATGATTTATGGAAGTCTTTGGAAATGGTCAATGAGGGCACAAGCCAAGTAAAGGAATCAAAGATCAACAGGTTCATGTGCGAATTGGATAATTTCAAGATGGAATCCGGGGAAGAAATTGATCACATGATTTCGAGGTTTACGGTCATCATCAATCATTTGGGAGCCTTGGGAAAAGTCATCGGGACATCGGATCAAGTAAAGAAAATTTTGAGATCACTCCCGAAAGAATTTAGAAGCTATACCTCCTCCATTAGAGAAGCAAACGATATAAACACATTGAAGATGGATGATTTGGTCGGCAAATTGCTTGAGTACGAAATGGAGATCAAAATGGATAAAAAGGAGGAAGATGAGAAAAGGACAAGAAAGTCTTTGGCCTTAAAAGCGAGAAAAAGAGACGACTCAAGCTCAAGCTCAAGTGATAGTGATGATGAGTTGGCTCAAATAAACAAGAGCTTCAAAAAGCTTATTAAATCCGTAAAGCTCAAAGGAAAATCAAAGGCGGATGAAAAGAAAGAAGAAAAATGGCCGCGGAAGAACAAGAAAATTGTTGTTATGAATGCAACAAACCGGGTCATATAGCTACCGATTGCCCATTGAAGAGGATGAAAGGGAAATCAAAGAAAAAGGCAATGAAAGCTACTTCAACTTGGAGTGATAGCGATTCTAGCTCATCCGAGGAGGAAGAGGAGGTCCAAGATAAAGAAAGAACAAATCTAGCATTCATGACCATCACGAATGAGGACTTCCACTTCGAAACTGAGGAAGAAATCGAAGAAGAAAAGGTACATAATTCTCAAGACTATGATGATTTACTTAATGCCTTTAATGGATTAAGAGAATTGTGTAATATGCTTAAAAAGAAGTTAAAATTGGTCAAAAATGAGCATGTTACACTTAAAATTGAACATGCAACTAGTATGGATAAATTTCATGTTTTAGATAATGATATGATATGCTTAAAGGCTAAACATGAAAAAGAAATTGCATGCTTAAATGATGAAAATACATGTTTAAAAATGAAAAAGCTAGAACTTGAAAATGTCATATCAAATATGCCATCTAGCTCTAAGACATGTGATTGCGAATCGATTTTGAATGAAAATGTGTTATTAAACACTAAGGTGATAGATTTGCAAACCATACTTAGTAAATTCACATTGGGACATAAAATTTTAATATGCTAATTGGATCCCAAAAATGTGCATTTAAAAGAGAAGGATTAGGATATAGGCCTTACATTAAGAGAAAATTTTTGAAAAATTATTTTGTTAAGGCATCCGACTCCCATGCTAAAAATGCCATCAATGAAAATGTCACATGTCATGCATGTAATAAAAATGGACATAAAATTTTTGAATGCATGAACAATAATGTGATTAAGAATGCATGGATTCCTCAAGGAATCAAAATTAACCCCAATGGACCCAAGAAAGTTTGGGTACCAAAGTGTAATTGATAAATTGTAGGGGGAGCTTTGGGAATGGATCTTTAAAGAGAATTGCAAAATTGATCCCAAAGGCTCAAAGAGATGAGGATTCGCAACGGTAAAGGTAAAACTCCGTACTCACGGAAACATTGGTACCGTTTCCTCTAAATTGCCAAAATGTGCATATTTTTTAAATTTTGGTATCTTTATAGCACATATGTAATTGGTATCTCATTTTGATTTTGATTTTAATATTTACTTCTCCACTTTTTGATAATGTCAAAGGGGGAGAAATCATTAGAAATGAGATTAAAACTTGTTTAACCCTCACCATTGGTTTAAGGGGGAGTAATTGTACTAATGTGTTGTCAAGTTTTGATAAAGCTTATTTGAAAACAATCACACATTGAGGGGGAGCTTACATTGAGGGGGAGCAAAATTGTCAAATTTGGACTCCAAGAAGCTCACAAGTTGCAACAAGTTTTAAGGGGTTGCCATCATCAAAAAGGGGGAGATTGTTGGTGACTTGGTCGCATAATCATTGTAATTGGTTTTGATGACGTCAACATGAGAAAGAAGACTTCGACGTGCAAACACGAAGCAATACAAAAAGTGTCGAAGCATATGTGGTGAAGAGCGAGAATGTGAAGACTATAGCTTAATTGAAGAAATCATGTGAAGTCTTAGCTTAGTGCTCCAATTGTAAGTGAGTTTACTCAAGTGATCTAAAGCTCTTAGGAATCATACATTTTGCATCACTTGCATTTAAAATGGCTTAAAATGCTAAAAGAATCATTTGCATTTTATTTGCACCAAAATGAACTTCATGCACAAATGTATCGGTAAATGATCTTCTAAAAACTAGCAAACGGTTGAATTAAACTTCAAATGATATACCATTAGATAGATATGTGTCTCTAGTTTGATACGGTTCAAACGTAACACAATTCCGATGCATAGAAATTTTTCTAGAGCCATTTTACTACAACATGTTCAGATGTGCGTTTTCTGCATACATGTCACATTAGAAAATTTACATAAAATTCATCTTAATTGTTTTGGAGTTGAATATTTTACAGAAGCTAGATCTATGTGTCTAGTTTATGTAGAAATTTACAAATCATGATTTGGAATTTTCTAGAGGACGTTATGGCCAAAATACCAAGTGTCGTCAGTCTTGACTGGTCATCAGAACTGAAACCAGGGAGCTCCTCGCCGGTCTCCATACCGGTTTGCTCGCCGGTCTTCATGCCAGTTTTGGCTGAGGAAATCATGCTCTCTGGAACCAGGGAGCTCCTCGCCGGTCTCCATACCGGTTTGCTCGCCGGTCTAGGCTTTATTGTGCAGTTACTGAAACCAGGGAGATCCATACCGGTCTCCATGCCGGTTTCGATACCGGTCTAGCTCTTCATGTTACAAAGCTACTGGAACCGGCACGGACCATACCGGTCCCCATACCGGTCCCCATACCGGTTTCCATACCGGTCTAACGGCTAGTTTTTTGAACGTTATATAGCCGTTGGAACCCTAGACCGGCATGCCGGTCTCCTCGCCGGTTTTCTCGCCGGTCTCGCTGTAAGTTGGGGAAAGCTTTGCATTTTGTTATAAATAGAACCTCAACTCATTTGCTTCAAGTTAGAGACTTAGAAAACCTTCATACACATTCTCTAAAGCAAATACAAGAGTGTCTTAAACCTTCATACACTTAAACACTCATACAAGCTCACACACATCTTCATATCATTTAGTGAGCTTAGATCACTTGGGTTTGCATCTCACACAATCTTCATTATATTTGTGAGTGCCCAAGTGTGTTTTACAATTTCTTTATCAAAAACACTTGAAGTTTGTGAAATCCCATAGTTTGGGTAAGTTGTAAAGGTTGTGAGTGCACCTACGAACAAAACTCAAAGTTGTAAAGGTTGTGAGTACGCCTAAGAACAAAACTCAAAGTTGTAAAAGGTTTGGAGTGCACCTTTGCGGAAAACTCTTGGTTACGAGTGAGCCACGACAAAACTCGGATTTTAGTGGAAATCTTCAAGTGAGGCTTGGGGGAGTGGACGTAGGCACGTTTGGCCGAACCACTATAAATCTCGGTGTCGAATTTCTCTTTCTCTTAACTTTTACTTATTTGCAAGTTTTATTTACATTTATATTATTGAATTGAAAACTTGCATATAGGTTATTATTTACAATAGAGAAAATTAACCTAAGAGCCTATTTGGTAATAAGAGCTTAAAATCGGCAAAGATTTTATAATTCCGCATTTGTAGCGATAACCCAATTCACCCCCCTCTTGGGTATAGAGAGAGAGTTTGTCGCTATTGCTTGTAGGTACTTTCAGGATGTGTATTGGGAGTTAAGATAATTTTCAGAAATTATTTCGGAGTGAAAATAAGCTAAAACGACGAATGAGATTTGGTATAGATTCATTTGAGAGAGATATTCTAACTAGAAGTATACCAAACTACAGTCAATGATGGATGTACCATTCAAGATTAAAATTTTAGTATGCAACCAAAGAGAGAGATGATTTGGGTATTTAAAAATTAATCGCTAAATAATCGCCTTAGATCTGGATTTGGGATTAAAATTTTTATTCAGATGATTTGGGATTCCACTAATCAGTAGCCTTATACCTAAAGACCTTTTTACAATTGACTTTATTCTCAATTGATTTCATAAAGGTATCAATTAAACTTCTTTTCGATCAATTTACTTCTTGAGGAGGTGTTATCAACCACTAGAATAATGGTGTATCACACACCTTTCACCTAAAGTATTTCCCAAATATATGTTTACAATTAGAATAATGGAATAACAAATTCCTCAGAATAGTTTACTCCAAATGAGAAAATACAAAAGTTTAGGCTCAAATATGCTTGAGTATGGATCTAAAGTAAATGAAAGCTCAAGTCGACTTTTAGATATGAATATGGATCAATTAAAATACTCATAAAAATTATTTCTAAATGATAAAAGTGAGTTTACATAACTCTCATGAAAATATGACCATTGGAATCAAATTCAGAAATTAATAAATCGATTTGTCATTTTAAAGTAACCTTTACTCACAATCACAAGTTAACAGATTCGATGTTTGTCTTAAACCGGCTAATCATTTTAACCGATAATAGCTAATGGTACATCGTAGTCTCATTTATTTTGATCCTAAAATCGGCTAGTCGTTTTACTGAAAACGGTAAACCGTTTTGCCTTAAATTGATTTGATCAAGAGGCAAAATCGGTTTGACCAATGGATGACAAACTGGCTCACCGTTTTTTGTCAAAGCTGGTTTGACTGCACAGTAAACCGGTTTGATAAAAACTTTAAAATATTTATATTTAAGTCCATTAATTATAAGCTACTGATAAGTGTGGTTTATATCCACTTATTACGGTATTTTTAGTTTAATATTTTGTTATATTTCGAGATATTTAAATGTCTTTTATAGTTTATTTCATGTTTTATTTGTAGGAGCATTAATACATGGATCTGGGAACAATTGCACGTGTTTTGGGAATTTTCGGGAGCAACGGAAGCAATGAGCCAATCACCAAGCGCCGCAGCGCCTAAACCCAGTCAAAAGACCGAGACCAAGACGCCTAGGCGCCATAATTGCCCACTTAAATGCACAGGCGCCAAGGCGCTTATTGGAGATCAAAAGCACAATGGCGCCATGGCGCCTGTTTATTGAAATTCATGTGGCGCCATGGTGCCACTTGAAGGAATAAATCATGGCGCCATTGCGCCACTTGCCCAATTAACCAAGGCGCCATGGCGCCTCCAACATGCTCAAGTCCCATACATTTTACCGAGGGTTCGGCGCCGTGGCGCCAATTTAATGGAGCCACGGCGCTGCGGGTGTGCAATGTATCAGATACATTCCGGGAATTAATTTTTAGGGTTTCTAATATCCCTAATAATACCCAATGACTCCCAGTCTCTACTATAAATATAACAGTTCGTTCAGAATTAAAAGGGGGATGCTAATACACTGCACAAAACACAGAATTAACTATTTTTAGAGATCCAAGGAGTGGATTGAAGAGCGACAAGAGGAGAAAAAGGCGGTGACGTCCGGAGAGGAAGAGATTCAATTCGGGTTTTATCTTCTTATTTCTTTCTTAGAACTCTAATGATTTCCATTAGATTCATGATTTGTGTATTATTGTTTTTATCTTTTGTCATGAACTGACTCCTTAATTCTGGAGAATGATGTAATCTATGTTTGAACCTTGTATTGTTTTTATCAATTTTGTTATGAAGTTTTATTAGTTTATTTATATTCTTTTGAGTTTAATGCTTCTTGATTGCTGGCCACAATTTGAGATGATGAATGTTTAGAATCTATCACTCGAGAGAGTGGATTTTGAATAGATCTAGAGAATATAACCTAGGATTTTATAGAGTTCGAGAGAATCTGTAGTCCTTTGAAGTCGTTAAAATAGAATCACAAATCGTAATGAGTTGTTAACTATTGGATTTGTATAGAGATATCGAAGTCTATAGTTGATGATATTTTCACTCGGCACTCGAGAGAGGGAGTGGATAATTTCGGAGTCTTGACTTATAAATAATATAACCGAACAATGGTAATTGGCATAACAAATACATAGGTGACAGCTAGGTGAAATCAGGATCCAGAATCTCTATCGTATTAGTTCCTTCTATCCTATTATTTTTATATTTTATTTATTTAAATAAATCTTTATTAATTATCGTCTAAATAAAGTTAGGATTATCAATTGTAGTACTTAGCACGAGTTAACGCAATCCCTGTGGGTTCGACACTCTAAACTCATTTATACTAAAACTTGACACCGTACACTTGCGGTACGATATAAAAATATCACAACAAGTTTTTGGCGCCGTTGTCGGGGATTGTTTGTTAATTCATATTAATACTACTACCAAGTAATCTTAGCTTTAATTTAGAATTTTATTTTTATTTTTATTTTTATTTTTATTTTCCTTATTTCCTTTATTTTTGTCTTAAGTTTTATTTTTATTTTTGTTTTTATTTTATTTTGCTGTTTTATATTTTTTTTCGTACGAGGTGAATTTGAAAAGAAGCAATGACAGATCCTATTGGTGCACTGATAGCTGAAGTATCATCCATCACGACTCATCTAGCAGTATTAACAAAAAAATGAGCCAACCGTCTATTGAAGCTGCTTCTGCTAATGGAATGCTTTTATCCAACAGAGGAGCAGGATTTGAACAAGTACAGTATGTGAACAATCGGAACTTCAACAACTATAGAGGCAGTCTTATGCTTAACTATTATCATCATAATTTTTCATATGCTGATATGGAAAACATTTTGCAACCTCCTCATGGCTTCAATTATCCAAGAGCTGAGCAGAAACCTTCCTTAGAAGACCTCATGAGCACGTTTGTAGCTACAGCTTCAGAGAGGTTTGAGAAGAATGAGTCAAGGCTGGATAACTTCGAAACACGAATGGGCAATATAGAGGCAAATATGAAAACTTTAGAAGCGCAAATTGGGTTGCTTGTTTCTTCCATGGCCAATCAACAGATATGGGTGTTTCCGAGTGATATTGAAGTCAACCCCAATGAGCAATGTCAAATTATAACCTGTAGGAGTGAAAAGAGTTTAAAAACATCTCTCAGGACTTGAGCAGTAAAGAAAATGAAATGGTATTTCATGAGGAAACGGTAACAGAAGAAGAAAAAATGTGAATTGATAATGAGAGGTCAAGATGAAGAAGTCACCTTCAGTGTTTTCAGGGCCTCGCCGAGTTCTCAAGGTGATGCAGACTGTCACAGGGTAGATACAATAGAAAAGGGAGTTGAAACCAGATAGGGTGAATCAGTATTTCAACAGCCTATGAGCATAATGCAGTCATGCATAAAGGAAGATTCTCTGCAGCTAAACTCGAAACCACTCTCAAAGGGCCGTAAAAAGAGGAAAAGAAAGGCCAGTTCTCACTTAGAGATAATTCCTTGAAGATTAAAAAGAAAGCCGAGCCAATTTTACCGAATGTGCAGTCCAGAATTTCCAGTTGAGGGGAAATCTACATATCCTGGGGGATCATCTATGGATAAATTACCACAGCCTGCCAAGCTGTCTTTTTCATGTCATAAGAATCGGTGGATACCAAAGAAGAAAGCAGATGAGATTACCCGGTTCATTACGTTTAAGCCACCATGACCATTTGGGTGGTTGCGTCTGGCTGAAGACGTTAAACTTAGCGCTAGCGGGGAGGCAACCCTTGCATTTATTTTATTATTATTTTCTCTATTTTTAATTTTTAATTTTATTTTATTGTGTGCTATTTGTTTATTTATTTGTTTTGCATGCTATTTATGCAGGTAGCACGAGACACACAACGCCCGCGCAACCAAATTCTAACCAGCATGAGCCTGATCAACTTCATGCACGGTAGTGTTGTTCCTCACTCCTATTCTTTATATTTATTTTACATTGAGGACAATGCAAGTTTTAAGTTTGGGGGTGTGTGCATGCTGTTTACTTGCAATTTAGTTGTTTAAAAAAAAAATTTTGTTTATGTCCTAGATAGTAAAGCATAAATCATGTGATGATATTGTTTGTTTATGAGTGAAATTTTAGAAACGATAAGTGCCCAATTTACTTTTATCTGATGCCTTGAATAATAGATCTATATTAGACTCGCAAGCACTCAAAATTAGGATTTTAGCAGTGAAAACTTAAGTAGTTGACAAGGTGACTAGTTGAAGAAATTGCATGTCGATGAATGACCATTTGCTTAGATATCTATCTTGATTTGCTAGTGTTATGAAGTGTGGTATAGCTAAAAAGAAAAATGTCTCTAAAGAAAGAAAATAAACCACCTATAACCGATAAGCGTGAAGCTACCCATGGGCAAGTATTAGGACCACCATGAGGAGAAATGATACCTTAAAGGGTAGGTGAGTTGAAAGAAACAAAAAGTGCAAAAAAAAGAAAAGCAAAAAGAGACAAGAAAATAAGAGAAAATCATACCATACTGAGCACAAAATAAAGCAATTACAGAGCATAATTGAGATATCTAGGTTGGTTTGACCCATCGATTCTAATTTCTAAGCGAAATCATTGAGTTGACTTACTTATGAATCAAGCTGTGACCGAACCTTCACACACACACATCGTGAGTCTAGCTTGGATAATTTATTCAAGAATTTGGATTCGAGTTGTAATTGCGTACTTTGAAGGTTCTCTAATTTCATTTATAAGCTTTCTTTAAGGATAAATTTATGTGCAACTATCGGGACTATATTTTGTTAATTTTTATATTTTTGCATGATTGTGTGTGAATGACGTTTGTGGGTATCGTCGCTGTAAGCCCTCACGAGACTATAACTCATCCACTAGGGCCGCATAGGGTTTAAAGGCTTGTTGCATATGCTAAATGCAATCGTGATCCCTACGAAAGTGGCTTAGTTAATTTAGTTATTTTATTTGTTTATTTGAATTTTGTTTTTATTTTATCTTTTGCTCGGGACTAGCAAAACCTTAAGTTTGGGGGTGTTTTATAAGTGTGGTTTATACCCACTTATTACGGCCTTTTTAGTTTAATGTTTTGTTATATTTAGAGATATTTAAATGTCTTTTATAGTTTATTTCATGTTTTATTTGTAGGAGCATTAATACATGGATCTGGGAACAATTGCACGTGTTTTGGAAATTTTCGGGAGCAACGGAAGCAATGAGCCAATCACCAAGCGCCGCAGCGCCTAAACCCAGTCAAAAGACCGAGACCAAGGCGCCTAGGCGCCATAATTGCCCATTTAAATGCACAGGCGCCAAGGCGCTTATTGGAGATCAAAAGCACAATGGCGCCATGGCGCCTGTTTATTGAAATTCATGTGGCGCCATGGTGCCACTTGAAGGAATAAATCATGGCGCCATGGCGCCACTTGCCCAATTAACCAAAGGCGCCATGGCGCCTCCAACATGCTCAAGTCCCATACATTTTACCGAGGGTTCGGCGCCGTGGCGCCAATTTAATGGAGCCACGGCGCTGCGGGTGCAATGTATCAGATACATTCCGGGAATTAATTTTTAGGGTTTCTAATATCCCTAATAATACCCAATGACTCCCAGTCTCCACTATAAATATAACAGTTCGTCCAGAATTAAAAGGGGGATGCTAATACACTGCACAAAACACAGAATTAACTATTTTTAGAGATCCAAGGAGTGGATTGAAGAGCGACAAGAGGAGAAAAAGGCGGTGACGTCCGGAGAGGAAGAGATTCAATTCGGGTTTTATCTTCTTATTTCTTTCTTAGAACTCTAATGATTTCCATTAGATTCATGATTTGTGTATTATTGTTTTTATCTTTTGTCATGAACTAATGACCGGCGTAAACACACACGTATAACGCAAGCGCACGTATCGTTCAAGTAGTATAAAAATATCGATCCCACGAGGACTTAATTCCTACTATTGTTATTAATTGTTGAATCTATTTATTTACAAATATCTAATTAAATGGAGAATAGAGAGATTGTTTGTTTGTTTGGTTGAATGTGGCGTTGCAAAATAAATAAAAATAAAAAGACACAAGAAAATACTAAGGAAAATAAAAGACTTAAAGATCTAGGGTTGTGAATCTTTCTAATATCTATTAAAATATGAAGTAGTTATATTATAGTTGGGTAAAATATTGAATTATTAATCTGGAACACTAAATTATGTAAAAGCCTCTTCCGAATGATCATTTACAAATACCTAGTAATCCAATTGAACCATATGTCTATGTCAATTAAATTACCTAGATTCATTAAGGTTAAGTTCCAATTAAGACTACCCCCGCCCGACAGGTATATTCCTATCCTGTAAGGAAATCTATTAAAGGTTTATCTATCCTTAAGGAAGATCGTGGGTTGTTGAGTATAATGTCTTTAAACTTAAAATCCCTATGTCTAGTTCATTTTAAGTTTTATCTAATCAATTTTATTAGTGATCAGTTAATAAAAAGGCATTAAGGTTATGACTCAACAAATAATTCTTTTAGTTACCAAAACTATAATCTAACCCTTTTAAAATCGGTGATATTAGATTTTATCACAACCCTAGAAAACTAACTTAGTTATAACACATAATTAGGACAAGTAAAAAGACATAAAAATTACTAAAAAGTAAATGCAGAAAAATAAATAAAATGCTAAGGTAAAAGGAATTAACTTCTACTATTTACTATTTAGATATCTCCCATAAAATAATAATATATTAACTTGTGATATTTTAAACCAACCGTCCAGAATGGCGGTATCCTGATTAAGTCAAATTCAAATATACCAGCCATAAGGCGGAACAGAAATATAAACTTAAACCAACCGTCCAGTGTGGCGGTATCCTCATTAAGTCAGGTTAACCAGATTAAATTAAATAACCAACCGTCCGGAATGGCGGTATCCTTTATTAATCTGATTTTAAATAGTTGATATATCATATTTTAAGGGAGATTAATCTAAAAAGCAATAGTAAAAGAATTACCTTATTACCTCAGCATGGAGAGGTTACCCCCTCATGGATGGATAGAATTACTACTACAAAGCGTAAATAAAACTGAATAAAAGAAGCAAATAAGAAGAACTCTCTTTTATTTATAAGGATTTCAGAGGAAGAGGTACATTTGAAACTAAAAATTCGAAATCTATTTATAGGCAAAAAAATCTAATTTATTATTATTATTTTTCTGATTTTTATTACTTTATTATTTTATTATTTTATTATTATTTTTTTTTGGATCGCTGAATTTTCGACACGTGTCATGGTGTGCTAAAAATGACGGCTCGTTGAATCTTCGACATGTGGCATGGTGGTGCAATTACCAAAATACCCTCGGTGTCGGGACGCCCAAAATTACCAAAATACCCTTTTTGCCAAATTTCACAATTTTGCTCCAAATCACCTCCAGAATATCTTGAAACTTTATTTTGGTGTCGGGATGCCCAAAATTACCAAAATTTGTGTCGGGACGTCCAAAATGACCAAAATACCCTTTTTGCCAAATTTCACCAAATTTCACAGTTTTGCTTCAAATCACCTCCAGAATGTCCTGAAACTTTATTTATCTACAAAATAACACAAAACACATCAAAATATTCACAAAACTCAAGAAACTATACAAAATATTAAGTTAAATGAGTGGGAAATAGTGATACATTTATCACTCATCACACCCCCAAACCTAACATTTTGCTAGTCCTCGAGCAAAATACAAAATAAATAACATAATAAAATTTAACTAAGCCACTTTCGTAGGGATCACGATTGCATTTAGCATATGCAACAAGCCTTTAAACCCCTAGGTGTCCCTAGTGGACGAGTTGTAGTCTCGTGAAGGTTTACAGCAATGATACCCACAAACATATTACAAAAGTAAAAATGTAGTGAAACTAATGCACACAAAAGCAAAAAGACAAGAGAAATAAAGAAGTTAGTGACTAATCATGTGAAACTTCTACTCCAAGTTATTAGTTGTTTTGTTTCATTTTAAATTACTGAATAAGTAAATTCTCCTATTATTTTTACCATTCTCCATATACACAGCCAACATAATATTAAACAACTCATTTCGCCCATAACAGTCATAAGTGCAGTTGATAAGAGAGTAATATTTTTGTCCTAAAGTTTTATCAGATTTCACACCTTTTGTAGTAATGGAATAAATTTTCTGATTTTTCTGATTTTTTCTTTGATTTTCTTTTCTCTATTTTTTATTTATATACAATACCTTCCATCTATGTAGCGAGCTTTGGGTCGGTGACTCCCAAACCAGTTGGCTTTAGGGCATCAGGTGTTAAAACACCCCTAAGGACTTAATTACTCAGACTTCAGATATATATATATATATATAAATTTTTCATCATTTTTGATCCATGTAACGAGCTTTGGGCCAATGACTCCCAAACCAGTTGGTTTTAGGGCACTAGGTATTAAAATACCCTTACAGACTTAATAACTCGGATCTCAAATGTTTTTTTTTTTATTCCATCACTTTTTTAGATGTTTCCAATTAAACTGTAGCACTGAATATTACAATCTTTTCAATTTTATCCGATGTCCGTATGTTACCATGTATGTTGATAATACCTGCTAACTAAGTATATGAAGATTCATTTTAGTCAGTTTTATAGAGAATTTACAGATTTAATAATTCAAAAGTGAATAAACAAAAATTAACTTGTTTTGAATTAGGTTTGAAATACGTCTCAGGAGTGGAAATTCCTTACACAGCTATTTCTTACCAATTTCATCTTTTTAGTCAACATAACAACCACATATTTCTACTAGTCATAAAACTATAATTTACATGTTTTTTTTTTAAAAAAAAAGTTTAAACAAAGGCTCAGTTTATGGTGTGTGACTAACTGTCGAATGGACTTCCCGTTGTAGATTCCCCAGAGGGAAGGTGGAGCGAGGCTCACTTAAGTACCCTAGCCCCTTAGGCTCTTATCGCTTGTTGTCAGGAATAAACAACGAGTCCTCCAAACTAGTCTGTCACAACACGCTACAAGTGAATGATTATCTAGGTGCCTCCACAGCTTTTCCTTATAAAAAGGTAGTGAGTGAAGGAAGACACCAAACCATCACCTAGCTTTAAATATGCCCTTTATTTTTATTAATTTTTTAATTTTTTTGTATTTTTCGAAAAATTTTGGACTAAAAAAAAAAAACACAATACAAACAAGTACTATTAACTATACCTCACCCCCAAACCTAAATGAGACATTGTCCCCAATGTCTTAAACAGTAGAAGAAGAGTTTAGAAAATCGTACCTGGTTAGCTGAAATTCTACAGGAAATTAAAGGTTAAGATCCAGATTTATTCGACGCTTCTTACCACGATCGTCCTCAGACCATTTTATCTTTGAAATGATAGGGTCAACTTGTGGTTCAAAGGCTACGAGTTGGTCAATTAGATCCGGTGCAGTTCTGGCAGTAAAGAGGAGTTCTTTCATAGGCTTTGACACGAACCCATTTCTTCGAGCATTATCAAGAAACACACAAAGAAAATCATAAAATCCATCAACGTTAAGCAATCCAAGCGGTTTCTGGTGTATGTTCAGGTTCGCCCAAGATAGTACTATAAAAATTTCCTCCAATGTTCCTAAGCCACCTGGCAAAGCAATAAAAGCATCAGAACGGTTAATCATTTCTACCAGTCGTTCAGACATACCTGGCACGATCAGTTCCTCTCCGTTTGATAATCCAATAAGATTCGCCTCTGCCAAGGGTTTTGGGATGATTCCCAAAACATGACTGCCTTCTTCTTGTACGGCCTTTGAAACGATCCCCATTAGTCCAAGATTGCCTCCGCCATATATTAAATGCATATTCCTTGCTGCTCGACTCGACCCATTCCTGTGCTGCTTCTATGTATTGTGGTTTAGTACCAACAGTACTACCGCAAAACACACAAATGTTTTCAATTCGTCTTCTTGAAGTGGCTTCCATTTTTATTTTTTTTACTATGGATGTCTTCAAAAGTGCAATGATGAGTTGAATTTATAGTACCTGAAAAGGGTGAATAAAATAATAGCACAAGTATCTTCCGAAGGACGATTAGTAGCAAAATAATAAAATAGATCGTGATAGTCAACAAGATCTGGATCCTGTCGGAGAAAACAATAAAACAAATCAATTACTAGAAAAAGACAAAGAGATATAATATGTACAAGAAAAGTAACGACTTGATTGACATCTATGCGTCAGGAACAAGCTTCCCATCCATTTTCTTATAAATTGGCAAACAGGGTCTTTTTGAGTCAAATTCCCTAGACTTAATTGTTGTCTTTCTTTTTGGAATTGTGTGTGTAATTTGTGAATGGCTATATGAACATATCCACTGGATGCGTCTCAAGAGTCGAAGAAATATCATCTAAAGACTCCTTACTCAAGCCATCCCTAATGAATTTAAATTTATCTTCACGATTATCAGACACCATTCCTAAAGAACGACAACGAGTATTGCAATTCCAACGCGCACATTTGTAACAAACACCTATTTGCTTAGCTCTACGTTTCTTTGCATAGGTGCTTCTTCCAAAACCAGGTAATAAGAACTACAAGTCTCAGAAAACTCACCTGCTAGACGGATACGTGCTTCGATTACCCAACAAATATCAGTAGGAATTCCTTTGATCATTAGTAGTCTCATTCGTTCCAAGCGAGCTTTGTAAACTTTCATCAGAGATTTTTGAGGGAGAGAAGGAAATTGCTTGTGAAGACTTGGGAGAGCTTCTTCCATTTTGAAATTTCTTTATCTGCAAAAACTAAACACACCAAATAAAATCACACCAAATTGTAATATATACTAAATTTGCATGGGTTGCCTCCCTGCTAGCGCTAAGTTTAATGGTCGTCAGCCAGACGTGACTGAAATCTATCTGTTAAGGAGGTTTCAGCGTCGTTTTGGATGTCCGATCAAAGACAATCCCGTGAGCGTTGCTTTTGAAGGGTCTCTTCCAACGGTAAAGTGGCAAAAAGAGTTTTGTCTCATTCAGTGCTTGTGCCACCTTTTTTATCTTTGTTGCTCCAGTGGTTCCTGAAAAGAAAGAAAGAAAATCAGGAGGTCTTGTATGGTGCTTGACTTGGAATGGAAGTTCCATTCTGTCAAGCTTCTGGTTGATATCTTTATATTGTACTCCCCAAAACAGCGATGTTTTTCCTGAATGCTCTGGATCTTTAATAAAGTCAGACATTTGCTCCTCCATTTGCTCTGTTTCTTGCTCCACCTTTTCTTCACATATGAGTTTGAAAATTTCTGCATTCAGCTCTTCATCTGTCATCTGTGAAATACATGTTTCAAAATTTTCAACCTGAGGAGAAATGTTAGTTTTTAGGTCTTCATCCTCTGATCTGGTTGAAATTATTGGCTCAGGTAGATCTTCATCAAACATTTGTGCAATGGAATCTCCAAGATCTTCATTTTGAGAATACATAATTTCATCCTCAATTTTTGATGCAGTTGGCACAAACAGCTCAGTTTCATCCTCGTCAGAATCTGAAAAATAGAAATCAAATCGAGACTTTGTCGGTTCGGGTTCCTGATCTGATACCTCTGGTTCTTGATTCTCCTCAGCCTCCTCTTTTGCTAAAGTGTCATCGTGAAATGTTTGGTACTCTGAGGCTTCATCTGAAAATGATTCTTGAGGTATATAGCTCTGGTTTTCTATTAATTGTCTGATCTGATCTGTCATTCTCTGTATGGATCCTGCGTTACTCTGAATTTGTGCATCAAATCGAACTGATTGTTCTTTGAACATTTGAATCAATTGATCTTCCTCGGATGGTTGTGGTTCTTGATAAGGATCAAGGAAGATGGTGGATAAGATGGAAAATGTGATGATTCTTCGTACCTTGGTTGATTCCAAAAATTCTGCCACTCTGAAAGGTAAATACATTGATCGCTCGGGTGGTTGCCATCACAAATTACACATCTCCCCATTTCATTCTGTTGAGCAAATGTAGTATTGCTTGATTCTGAATTCCAGTGATAATCGTTGTGTTGGACAACAGGCCTCAGAAACTACTGTTGCTCTGTTGCTCCGGTTTGGGGTGTATCTTCTTGTAAATCTCGTAATCTTTCAATCTCCCAATAGTGTTCCATTTTTTTAATCACCTGAAAACAAAAGAAATAAAAATTACAAAATAAAAGAAAGAAAATTAGATATAGTAAATTTGATAGTTTCAAAATTAACAACTCAAGAAAAATAAGTCCCCGGCAACGGCGCCAAAAACTTGACCGGCGTAAACACACACGTATAACGCAAGCGCACGTATCGTTCAAGTAGTATAAAAATATCGATCCCACGAGGACTTAATTCCTACTATTGTTATTAATTGTTGAATCTATTTATTTACAAATATCTAATTAAATGGAGAATAGAGAGATTGTTTGTTTGTTTGGTTGAATGTGGCGTTGCAAAATAAATAAAAATAAAAAGACACAAGAAAATACTAAGGAAAATAAAAGACTTAAAGATCTAGGGTTGTGAATCTTTCTAATATCTATTAAATATGAAGTAGTTATATTATAGTTGGGTAAAATATTGAATTATTAATCTGGAACACTAAATTATGTAAAAGCCTCTTCCGAATGATCATTTACAAATACCTAGTATAATCCAATTGAACCATATGTCTATGTCAATTAAATTACCTAGATTCATTAAGGTTAAGTTCCAATTAAGACTACCCCCGCCCGACAGGTATATTCCTATCCTGTAAGGAAATCTATTAAAGGTTTATCTATCCTTAAGGAAGATCGTGGGTTGTTGAGTATAATGTCTTTAAACTTAAAATCCCTATGTCTAGTTCATTTTAAGTTTTATCTAATCAATTTTATTAGTGATCAGTTAATAAAAAGGCATTAAGGTTATGACTCAACAAATAATTCTTTTAGTTACCAAAACTATAATCTAACCCTTTTAAAATCGGTGATATTAGATTTTATCACAACCCTAGAAAACTAACTTAGTTATAACACATAATTAGGACAAGTAAAAGACATAAAAATTACTAAAAAGTAAATGCAGAAAAATAAATAAAATGCTAAGGTAAAAGGAATTAACTTCTACTATTTACTATTTAGATATCTCCCATAAAATATAATATATTAACTTGTGATATTTTAAACCAACCGTCCAGAATGGCGGTATCCTGATTAAGTCAAATTCAAATATACCAGCCATAAGGCGGAACAGAAATATAAACTTAAACCAACCGTCCAGTGTGGCGGTATCCTCATTAAGTCAGGTTAACCGATTAAATTAAATAACCAACCGTCCGGAATGGCGGTATCCTTTTTAATCTGATTTTAAATAGTTGATATATCATATTTTAAGGGAGATTAATCTAAAAGCAATAGTAAAAGAATTACCTTATTACCTCAGCATGGAGAGGTTACCCCCTCATGGATGGATAGAATTACTACTACAAAGCGTAATAAAACTGAATAAAAGAAGCAAATAAGAAGAACTCTCTTTTATTTATAAGGATTTCAGAGGAAGAGGTACATTTGAAACTAAAATTCGAAATCTATTTATAGGCAAAAAAATCTAATTATTATTATTATTTTTCTGATTTTTATTACTTTATTTTTTATTATTTTATTATTTTTTTTTTTTTGGATCGCTGAATTTTCGACACGTGTCATGGTGTGCTAAAAATGACGGCTCGTTGAATCTTCGACATGTGGCATGGTGGTGCAATTACCAAAATACCCTCGGTGTCGGGACGCCCAAAATTACCAAAATACCCTTTTTGCCAAATTTCACAATTTTGCTCCAAATCACCTCCAGAATATCTTGAAACTTTATTTTGGTGTCGGGATGCCAAAATTACCAAATTTGTGTCGGGACGTCCAAAATGACCAAAATACCCTTTTTGCCAAATTTCACCAAATTTCACAGTTTTGCTTCAAATCACCTCCAGAATGTCCTGAAACTTTATTTATCTACAAAATAACACAAAACACACATCAATATTCACAAAACTCAAGAAACTATACAAAATATTAAGTTAAATGAGTGGGAAATAGTGATACATTTATCACTCATCAACTAACTCCTTAATTCCGGAGAATGATGTAATCTATGCTTGAACCTTGTATTGTTTTTATCAATTTTGTTATGAAGTTTTATTAGTTTATTTATATTCTTTTGAGTTTAATGCTTCTTGATTGCTGGCCACAATTTGAGTTGATGAATGTTTAGAATCTATCACTCGAGAGAGTGAATTTTGAATAGATCTAGAGAATATAACCTATGATTTTATAGAGTTCGAGAGAATATGTAGTCCTTTGAAGTCGTTAAAATAGAATCACAAATCGTAATGAGTTGTTAACTATTGGATTTGTATAGAGATATCGAAGTCTATAGTTGATGATATTTTCACTCGGCACTCGAGAGAGGGAGTGGATAATTTCGGAGTCTTAACTTATAAATAATATAACCGAACAATGGTAATTGGCATAACAAATACATAGGTGACAGCTAGGTGAAATCAGGATCCAGAATCTCTATCGTATTAGTTCCTTCTATCCTATTATTTTTATATTTTATTAATTATCGTCTAAATAAAGTTAGGATTATCAATTGTAGTACTTAGCACGAGTTAACGCAATCCCTGTGGGTTCGACACTCTAAACTCATTTATACTAAAACTTGACACCATACACTTGCGGTACGATATAAAAATATCACAACAAGTTTTTGTTCATGAGGTTTCATACACTTTTAATGTGTCAAATCTATCTCTTTAAGTTAACAGATTCAATGTTTGTCTTAATCCGGCTAATCATTTTAACCGATAATAGCTAATGGTACATCGTAGTCTCGTTTATTTTGATCCTAAAATCGGCTAGTCGTTTTATTGAAAACGGTAAATCGTTTTGCCTTAAATTGATTTGATCAAGAGGCAAAATCGGTTTGACCAATGGATGACAAACTCGCTCACCGTTTTTTGTCAAAGCTGGTTTGACTGCACAGTAAACCGGTTTGATAAAAACTTTAAAATATTTATATTTAGGTCTATTAATTATAAGCTACCAACACTTTACAATCAATCAATTAAAGGGCAACCTGTTTTGTCCCAAAACTGTTTTGATGAAATAGTAAATTGATTTTATCAAACTTACAAAATTATATTTTTACCAAATTTCAAAACTTTCTAAAATATACAATTTGACTGTAAATTTTGAAAAACAAGTTTACAAGATTCGAAATATATACCATTTGTACAACTCTTCACAGAATCTCAATTTTTTGACTTGTTCATGCACATTCTATTCAGATTATCTTCGCTGGAGAACACATTCAATAACTTACAAAATAAATAAATCGTTAATATTCAAAATGCTCTTTTCATGTGTACATGGAGAATATGAGGTTTCATACACTTTTAATGTGAGGATGATATAGTTATAAATCCGGAGACAAAAATTACAGACAATGATAAATCTTCCAATGAAGATACTCAAAGTACATTTTTACGAGCTCTCTAGATATTTTAAGCATTTCGGTTATTCCAAGTTCCAAGATTCAGGTTCTGGATATTATTCCAAACTTGACTTTTCTGATCTTCTAACTCCAAGCTTTCCCATTCCTAAGTCAAATGTTGAACCAAAAGATTTTACATCTCTTTCATAAGACGCATTAATAAGTCGATCAAATTTGACCAGGTCTTCACATGTTTTAATCCATCAATCACTTGTTGATGGAGATTTCTGCGACTAAGATATTTGAACAGTTCGGTAAGGGCAGAAAGGGGATTTCCCATTTTTGGAGGATCAGATGTCCAGATATATTGGTCAGTTCTCGAACGGTAAGAGAATCTGAACACTTCTTTCTCCGATCTGGCGCAGATTTAAGAGACCGACGACATCAGAGCCAAGGCCGACCACAATAGACCAGCAGCTCCTTTTGGATTTGTCTTACCTCTTAGAACGGGTTGACGAGCTCAGATATTTCGGATCAGGACGGGAACAGTTTGGGCAGTTCGTCATATCAATTGGCCGATCTCTTGAACACCGAGGTATGATCATGGTATTTCAGACTTTTTCCCTGTGACATGTATCTCCGCTTGAGATCTTTGCAGGCTGACATCATTATTATTGTGTGTGGCAGTGGAGAAGGCAGGGTGATGTGACAGGCTGTCAGACGACAGGTTTGCTTTCGGCGACGACAGTCTTGGGGCAGAGAGCCCGTCAATCAGTCGGAGATCATGTGGGTGATGTTATTGAGGCATGGTAACAGTGTTGTGACTCTTGAGTATAAAAAGAGAAGTTGAATTCATTTGTAGGGGATAGAAAAATAGATAGTGAAATTTGCAACGAAAAGGGTGAGCACCACTTGTAAAACTTGAAAGGCAAACAGCTCGGTTTCATATTGACCTCTCTTCAAACAGGCCGGCCGAGTTAGTTTTCGTAATAAAAAAAACCTCTCACTTTGTGCTTGTGGACGTAGGCAGGATTCGCTCCGCCGAACCACGTTAAAACTCTCATTGTCGACTTTGTGTGTTTATTTTCGCCTTTTACTATATTTGTCTTTGATCTCTCCATAACCAAATAAATTTAAGGTTGAAGGAGGATTGTCTCGGGAGGGTTATCTCAAAACTGCCCCTGGGATGAAAATCACCTGTCAACAGTTGGCGCCGTCTGTGGGGAAAGAACAAAAAACAACTTGCGTAGTAAGACGATGGTAGAAGGTGGAAATCATGGGTCGTTGGAGAGTTCAGCAGCAGAATGATTTGGGAAAATGAGGGAAAAACTGGATGAAATGGAATGGGAAGAAGCTGGTAAGAACGGAAAAATGAAAAGGTTCGCGAGAAGAATGAAGGTTGACAGTAGTGGCATAGATAGGGGAAGGAATGCCCAAGGAATTTCGGGCAGGAACGGCTTTCTTTTTTTGGGTTGTAGAATGGAATGTAAGAGGGTTGGCCAACGATCACCCATGAGGACTGAGTTGTAGAATGAAATGTAACGTTGTGGATGGGTGACGTTTGCCGGCAGTAGCTGAACAAGTCCCTCCGGGAGCAGGTGTCATACTTGTTCGGCCTGCCAGGGTCCTCAGTTCCACAGGGAGGTAGTGCTGAAGGATCGTCCAATGAACTAGTCGACCAAGGGCAGAGAACGACATCCGTCAGAGCCCCCCGTTCAGCACAGTGGCCTTTTCGAACGAGAGGAAATGAGAAAAAGCCCACGGGGCGGACCACAATGAGTCAAACAGAAGACCTCGGCTGGGCTCCCAGACTTGCTCGGAAATGATCTTGGAAAGCTCGGTTTGGGGAATTCCTGTCGACACGGTCTGGAAGCAAGCTCTGACTAGAAGATGTGTCGGATTGCCAAGACAAGAACCGGCAGATTATTGTAAAATCAACTCTTAAAATGACCCGCAAAGAGTTGTAAGAAGGGCAATAGGTCCCTTGAATATGAATAAAAATTTCTATTTTGAATTAAGAAACTTGTACACTATATTTGTTTGTTAATTGAATATGAAATCTATGTTCAATATTCTTGGGATGTGCTCGATGCGAATGGGTGATCGGTAGTCGGGAAGGGCACCAAGCCCGTGGCACGCCAATCATGAGTGTCATTATCAAACCCATGGGTGGAAGTGTCCCGACCTGGCTCCTTTCACCTCTGAGAATCCAGAACTTATCAAAGGATGTAGTACATATGGGAAAAGCGCGAACCCCTCGTGGCACGCCAATTCCGTGTTTCATTATCAAACCCTCGAGGCCGGAGCGTTACTTGTTGGGGTTGGTGCTCAGAGCGCCAATTTCCGTTTGTATTTCCTTGAAAATATTTTTGTAAACTTTTTATTATAAATAAAATAAGCAGTTTCTATAATATAATATATCTTTTCATATAGTAAAGACATAATTGACCTTAGGATGATTAGGCATGATACTGTTGCAAAAGCGTCACAACTGACATTGAGTTGTATCATGACGTTGTCATTCTCAGACAGTTTCTGGTCAAGGTTTACACTACTTGGTCAGTAAAGTAAACTCGTTGAGACTGGTACATGTCGTATACTGGAATATATGATTCCAATGGTTTCTCAATGAACCATGAGTCTTGGGGACTCGTATAGACGTGTAGGTGTTTATAGCGGATAAACATTGAACGACTCACCGAAGATTCTTAATGAATAGTACACCAACGTCAATAAGAATCTTCTGGGGTTGAGTGGCATTTGTCATTCTTCGACTTGAGATACCACTGTGGGCACATGAGACATCTTTCACACTTAGATGGCAGTCACGTCACCGATCTATTTAGATCAGACCTTTGTCTGTTCGTTGAATGTGGATAGATCCTCAGGGTGTCCTGTGTGTGTCGAGATATGCTCTGTCAGTTTTGTGTACAGAGCATAGGTAGTCCATATATGATTAGCAATCAGATAAAAATAATGGGCCCGTGGTACACTTTAGAAGTCAGTTCTAAGTGTTCTTTTTTTGAGATTGCTAATAGAGACGTCGACGGGATAATCTCTATAAAGATTTGATGTTTACATCTATATCTCTGGGATATATTCGGATACCTGTGACGGAGGAATTATATATTTGCCATGACCTCGACCTGTATGATTCAGCGAGTTTATCTGTGGTTGTCATAATTTATGGGTGGGTAAATTATGGACATGAAATATGATTTCGTGACGAATATGCCTGAATCTAGAAAGTCTCACTAATGAAATATACTCGTAGAGCACTAGGGCAACATTTATAAATAATACTGATTATTTATAAGTCGTTTAAATGTTAAACGCAAAATACATGTGAAGGGACTCAATAGTCATTTCCAGATTTTTGTGTATTTGCATTTAATGATATATTTTATCAAATACACATTAATTAATTGTCAAATTGAGATATTTGACTAATATCATAAATATATATGTATTTGATATTTAATGTAAATATAATACATATAGTTAATATATTTATATTTAAATAATTATTTAATTATTTAATTGTTAAATAATTAAATTAATTAAAAATATAAATATCCTAAGTTGTGATATTTTATTAAATGACTTTAATTGCAACTGTTGACTTGTTGAATTACATTAACGTGTTAATGATTTCAAATGCAAGTTGACAAGTTGGCTTTAATGAAACAAATTGAAAATATCTAGATATTTAACATATACCAATTTTCGGCCAAGGCTAATGTAAGAGGTATAAAATGTTTTGTTTCATTTTAGGGTTTCATAAGTTCATATACACAAAATAAACATAAAAGAAAGTTGGGAGAAAAATTTGAAGGTTCAAAGGAAAAGACTTGTAAAACTTGGAATTTTGTAAGTCTTTCTTTAAAGCTTTCAACATGAAAATAGTTTCTAACATGCTTGACATCATTTTGTGTTGCTTTGATGTTCTCTCATTTCTTATAGTTTGTGTTTATTTGGTTGTGAACTTGAATGAAAGATTGATGCATGTAAGTAAGCTTAAAATGGTTTTAAAGGCTTACTTTTAATTCGTTGGAAATCAAGTTGCCATTCTAGAGTTGTTGAGCCACTCCTTGGTGACCTAGAATTGTTCTAGAGTTATTTCAAAGTGGTGAGGCTTGTTTGGTGAAGTAATGAATGGATTAAAGTGTTGGATTTTAAAGATTTGGTAAAATTGGTCAATTTGATGAAATTGAAAAATTAGGGTTCATAACCCATTCCAAAATTGAGGCTTTTCATATATGTGATGTATTATGGAGTGTATATGATTCATGTAAATTTTTGGGTTGATTGGATTTGATCTTGGCATGTTTAGAACACAAAATGACCAAAATATAATTTACCGAAAATTTGGGGTCCTCTCGGCAATTAGCAAAAAGTTTGGGGATTTGTGTGCAATCTGATTTTGATGTACTGGATATGTTGAAAAACATTTTAGAAGTGATTTAGAATCATCCAAAATTGTATTTGATAATTTTAGGACTAAAATGATCAATTTGCAAAGTTGTGGGACAATTCAGTAATTAGCAAGAAATTTGATTTCTTGTATAATTTTTCAGAATTTAATAATTGGATAATTAAATAAATAAGTTTATTTAATTGATCCAAGAAAAATTTTGAAATCGGAAAATTTTGATTTTCCACCGTTCCGCTGTATTACCGGATTTTCGCCATAAACCCTTATATTACTTCTCCATGACTCGCATCTTTGATGAGTAGCTCGGGTAAACCGGACCCATGGAGGTTTTTTCCCATGCGAGTTGGCTGGTGAATCCCGCTGAGAACCATCGGAGCACATGGCATGGTGACGGCCGAATGGCCTCCATGACCATTGTGGTCCGGGTAAACCGGACCCATGGAGGTTTCTTCCCCTGCGAGTCGACTGGTGACTCCCGTTGAGAAAAACCCAAGGGATGGCGCACACGGGGTGTCTTATTCCCTCGTGGGGTATCTGCCTAATCGCCTCGGATCAGGAGAAGCATGGCATGGGGAGGTTTCTGCCCTCATATCGCTTGCAGACTCCAGAGCCGCCCAGCATGAGGAGGTTTCTGCCCTCAGGGTCTCGGCCGCTCACCGATCCGTAGCCTGACTAGCTGGGACACTGAGTTGTAAGATTCATAATTGTGTTTTGGGAGGCACAAGGCAGGACGCTGCCTCGGGGCACCCGAGTTGTTATTCTTTTCGGGTTTGTGTGGAGTATGTGCTAAGTCACCTCCATTTTGTTAACTTTATCTTGTTCCAATTTTGTTTTTCACTGATGCCCGGCAAGGGGACGCCCGCGCCGTGATCCACCGAGCCTCAGAGGTTGAAAATCTTCCCTCGTGTAAGTCTCAGATGTTCCACCAGCTCGGGACTAGATTCGTTCCGCCGATGCTATGTTCCACCAGCTCGGGGCTGGATTCGTTCCACCGATGCTATGTTCCGCTTGCTCGGGGCTGGATTCGTTCCTCCGATGCTATGTTCCCCCAGCTCAGGGCTGGATTCGTTCCGCCGATGCTATGTTCCCTCAGCTCAGGGCTGGATTTGTTCCGCCAATGCTATGTTCCACTAGCTCGGGGCTGGATTCGTTCCGTCTATGCTATGTTCCGCTTGCTCGGGGCTGGATTTGTTCCGCCGATGCTATGTTCCACCAGCTCGGGGCTGGATTCGTTCCACCGAGTTTGTTTTATTCCACCAGCTCGGGGCTGGATTCGTTCCGCCGAGTCTATTATTTTCCACCAGCTCGGGGCTGGTTTCGTTCCGCTGATGCTACGTTCCACCAGCTCGGGGCTGGATTCGTTCCGCCGAGACTATTATGTTCCACCATCTCAGGTCTGGATTCGTTCCGCCGAGTCTGTTTTGTTCCATCAGCTCGGGGCTGGATTCGTTCCGTCGAGTCTGTTACATTCCACCTGCTCGGGGCTGGATTCGTTTCGTCGAGTCTGTTTTGTTCCACCAGCTCGGGGCTGGATTCGTTCCACCGAGTCTGTTATGTTCCACCATCTCGGGTCTAGATTCATTCCGTCGAGTCTGTTATGTTCCACCGGCTCGGGGATGGATTCGTTCTGCCGAGTCTGTTTTGTTCCACCAGCTTGAGGCAGGATTCGTTCCCCCGAGATTATATTGTTCCGCCGGCTCAAGGCTGGATCAGTTCCACCGAGGCTATCCATTACTATCACCCTGGGGTCGGGTTACGTCCCACCGAGTGTATATCATCGGCATGAGGACTGAGCATTCCCTCATGGTCGGTTTCTGGTTAGACCGGGGAGGTAACATTCCCTTGGAGCCAATTACTTCTATCACCTTGGGGTCGGGTTTCGTCCTACCGAGTGCACATCATCGGCATGGGGACGGAGCATTCCCTCATGGCCGGCTTCTGGGTGGGTCCGAGGAGGTGGTAACATTCCCTCATAGCCAAGTGTTTTGCCAGCTCGGGGTTGTGTTGTGTCCCACCGGATGGATTACCGTCGACTCTGTTAGACATTATGTCCCATAGCGTCACTGTTTGTAAATGATATTGTATTATTGTACAAAATTAACTATGTGATAATGAAATTGCCTTTTGCCGTTTTGTAATGTTATTTACTTAGATATATAAATGGCGAAAGTCCATATGATTAGTACCGGATTGAGATGATATGAGACAGTATCAATCTATAAAAGGTTTAATCATTAAATATCCCTAGCCGTAGTATTATCGAGACTGGACATCGATAATGCGGAATAGGCTAGTATTGCGCTTGTGCACGTTGTGAGGGCACAACGGCATAGTTCTCATATATTTAAGTATTGGATACTTATGCAAGTGCGATAGGAGGTTGTGTTTTACCGATGGTACGGAAAACAGCTTCGCTCTGGATAGACCCCGCGGAATCCCATTGGTAGTATGTCTATGTGTCTATGGGAGGCCGCATCAGGGTAGGTGTATATGGTCTTAACCTGAGACTTACATCGCTAGTACTTGCGAAAATCGGTAAACTTTGGTTTTGGTGGTTGGGGACCTTAACCGGTTCTGTGTACACCTCTTCTGGGTTTATCGAGAAGCGTAGTGTACTGGATGTGATGTCAAGATGGAAGTAGTATCGCTTCAGACATATGGAGGTGATGATCACGCAGGGCACAGAACTAGTACTCTATAAAAGGTTGCAACCGTCGGGACAATATGACCAGGTCAGGATTGTCCGATTTAAAGAGACTAGTTGCTGATGTCCGATATATGTTTCGTACGGGGCAGACACATCTCCAGCCCTAGGCCTAGCATGTGATCATTCGATACTAGATCGATGTACGCAATACTACGGTATACTACGCTGATATAGATCTTATATTCCTATAAGAATATTTCTGGAGAATTGGGTAGGCATGGCGCTTTGCTAGAAGCCAACCGTGTCTTGTGAATCGGTAAAGACGTAGTACGAGGCACGTACGTGTTCGGATTATCCGACGACCGAATTCACTGCCAACATATCCGGAGATCTCTTGGGTCGCTTCCTGAAGATTCACCTATGATATTTGATTCGAACTTAATTAATCTTGGATTAATTGCGGAGAAGCTTTATCTCGGATAAAGTACCTTGTTTAGAGAGAGAGAACGATTAATTTGGAATTAATCGATAAAATTATTGTATTCGATATAATAATCGAAATTCGATTTCGACGCGAAATTAAAATTAGATTTTAATTCGGGCATACGAGTTAATTTAGAATTAATTCGTTAGCGACGTAAATAATAATTTCGCCAGGCGCAATTATTTATTTAAATTCGGTTTAATTAACGTCGCGACGAAAGCTCGGTATTTCGGAAATATCGAACCCGAACGCGTGAGTGAACGTGGGCCCACTTTCATTGGGAAACGTGTGGGGCCCACATGACACATGTCATTATATGCATTATTTTATTGATGATGCATTGCATGGTGATAGTGTATATTACACTCAAATGTTATGCATGGAATTGAGTGTTTGACACTCTAAGCATTTGCATGGCTTGTGTCATAGATTTATTATTATTAATAAATATTATGGCATAAATATAAATTGATTTTTGGTATCAAAATCAATTAAGAAAATCCTCTCTTCTCTCCTTTACTTGACCGAAAACTGCATGCAGTTTTGGTCTTCCATCTTCTTCAAATTTGGTTGCCAAAAGCTTGAAGAAAAGGTTGATGTTTGGAACATGCAAGGCTAGCACCTTCAAGGGATCAAAGAGAGGTGATAGGGAAACCATCATAGAGCAAGGAATACACAAAGCTTGGAGCTTCCTTCTTCTTCCTCCTCTTGGCCGAATCTTCCAACACTTGGAGCTTCCACCATTTGATCATCTTCTTCATTACATAGCTTTGTAAGTATGATTCCGCCATGCTTCAAGTCTTTTATATATATTCAAATATAGTATTTCATATGCTTAATCTTTGTTTGGGACATATTATAGAAACCAACAATGGTATCATTGAGCTAGGTTAAGCATGAAATACTTTAGGTTAAAATTTGGGTAAAATTGATTGAAGCATGTTCTTGTGAAATTTGATGAATGAGTATGCTTATATGTATGTTAAATGACATTATATGAAATCAATTTTATGAAAAATGCATTGGATGATTTTTCCCCAAAAATTTGACCTTGGCCGAATGGTATGTTACATTTGATGTATTGGAATTTTTTTGTGTTTAAGATCATTGGATGACTTAGAACGTATACGGGACGTAGATTAGTAATTCAATCGGATTGAAAAACAAATCGACACAAAAAACTTACCTTGGCCGAATCTACAAGGACATGAAATGGAGTTGATTTTTTGATAAAATTAATGTTGGACATTTATTTTGCAAAATACATGATTAATATATTAAATGGGTATTTTTGAAATATTTGGTTTAATGTATTAATCTTGGTTTTACACTTTAATTAATTGGACTTTAATGTTTGGAATTAAAATTTAATTAATGGGCTTAATTGGTGAATTGGGCTTTTAATATTGTATTTGGGCATAATGGGCTTGGTTGGACCAAGTAGATTTGGGCCAAAAGGATTGGATCCAATTTGGGCCTAAATCACTCCATTAAGTCCAAATATAATATAATGGGCTTTAATAATTTAATTGGGCCTTATGGGCTTAAAATTGGTTTTATGGCTTTTAAGGGTGATTCCTTATTTGGGCTTGGTAATTGGGTTTGACCCACATTGACCAAAGCCCAAGCCTTAATAAATCAATTCAAAGCCCATTTGACTTGAATTAAATTAAACATTGGATGTTAGTTGGGCTTTGAGACCCAATAGAATTAGATTTAGAATCTAAGTCTTTAAAGCACATTAAAAGTAAACATTTAATTTGGAATTAAATAATTGAATTAGTATTGAATACGAATTAAATCAGATTTAATTAGTAGTTCGATATAATTCGCGAATTCGTACCTTATGTACTTATTCTCAATCGAGTAGGACTCGCGCAAAATCAAACCGTTGTTTGAACATTGGATGATCACTTAAACAAAGACTAATTAATTGGATTAGATTGGTTGTAGAAGCATGTCTTGTTTGAATATATATGTATGTGATGAATGAATAGTGTATATAGGATGGATATTAGAAGGGAAAGGGTAATTTTAGAAATTATTGTAAATTTGGAATTTATAAATTGGACCTGCGTGTCCAGCCTTATCTCTTTATCTCTTTGTATTCTCTTCTCACCTAATTCCCCTCAATGTAAATGAGGTTTCTCTTATTGTATTATGTAATTGGGTAGTAGTAGAATAGTGCTAGCGGGGAGAGGAAGGAAGGGAGTGATTTGTTCTAGGAACAAGTTGTTTATATATCCATCCGCATATCACTATTAATTTACTTTACGCGCTTTATGATGTTTTAGAAGCATGCTTAAGGGTGTATGATGATGAGACCTAAAAGATAAATAAATTGGTTGCCAATTACGCGAAAATCCCTCAATTTATATTAAGCGAATATCCTTCCATTGAATGGTTCTTGTTCAAGATCCGAAGTTGGCATTGGTTTGTTTTTGACCAAAGTCAAGACCTTTGTCAATCAAGGATGTACTTGAATCATGAGAGTTTTGTTGCATATCGGTGTCTTGTCCAAATCGTGATTTTTATTGGCCAAAGTCAAGGTCACTTTTTGTCCAATGACATTGATTACGAAACTTTCCTCGTCAATGGGTCCCGCTTAACTGGAATCATTAGGTTTTTTTTGGCCAAAGCCAAGGCCTAGATGATTCGGAGGATAGGGTTAGGAAAATGTATTGGATACATTGACATTATACATATGTTTCGGACTTGGATGTCCACCTAACCGGATCTAGGAATTGGATGAGATCCAATTGATCATGGAGATCTACCTAAGTTAAATAGCATACAATTTTTATTGGCCAAAGTCAAGGTTGTGTGTTATTTAATGGGATCCTAGCCCACTAGGAAATTCGATTTCCCGAGTCCTCTACAGAGGGTTAGAGACTTGAAGAAAATAGTGGGAGGCTATTATTGAATTTGCAATTTCGTTCAGATAATTAGCCTTACTCGTCTTTCAAAATTATTTCGTCAATATTTTAAATTAGTTGGACTAATATATTGTTATTTTACTTGTAACAGTTTGACTGTACCCATAACATCGTTGACTTTATAGTTGGACTATAGTTGTCAAGATGACTGGCAAAGGTAATATCCGCGACATAATCATGGGCGATAATGTCTTCAAAGGGACAAACTTTGCCGACTGGGAAATGAACCTCAAGATAGTGCTTGGGGCTGAGAGGGTACTGTATACTATTCAGAGGCCTCTCCCGCCTAAACCCACTGAGCCACTGGAGCTAGAGTTATGGAAGACTCATAGTGACGATTGTGACCAAGCTCAGTCAGTTATGCTAGCTGCAATGACCCAGCATTTCAGATGCCAAAACAGGGACTTGGATCCCTATAACATGATGGCAAGATTGCGTGATCTTCACCGCACTAACAAGCGGATGAAGAGGTACGAGCTAGTAAGGAAACTCTTCCGCTCCCGGATGACAGACGGCGCATCAGTTGAGCCCACGGGACTCAAATGATCGCTGACATAGATGAGTTAGCCAATATGGGCATTGTCTTGGAGGCAGAGCTGACGATTGATATGATATTACAATCGCTGCCCGATACTTGGAAACAAATCATCGTCAACTATAAGTTGATGGATACTGACGACACTCTCGGAGAGTTGTTGTCCGTGTTGAAGGAGTCCGAAAGGGAACTCCTAAAGGGGAGCAAGCGCGAGGCGCATTTTGCATCGACCTCTCATGCGCCAAGGGCTGGGCCAAGGCAATTGGAGGTGCGAGGAAGAAGAATTTCAAGAAGAAGGGCAAAGACAGTTGACAGTGGCTTCTAGGAAGCCAAAGGACAAATCTCGCGACATCTGCCTCAACTGCGGCAAGAGGGGTCACTGGAAACGTGACTGCCGAATGAGCAAAGGGCAGAGGGAGGATATCAAGGCTAGCAAGGCTATCGCCTCTGGTATGTTTGTCATTGAGATAAATATGAATACTTCTAGTTTTAAAAATTGGATTTTTGATTCTGGTTGTGGTGCTCATATTTGTACTGATGTGCAGGATCTGCATGATAGCAGGGTGCTGGCATCGGGGGAGATGGATCTACGGGTCGGAAACGGAACACCAGTTGCTGTTTTGGCCGTAGGGACTTTTGTTTTAGAACTGCCCTCAGGGCATGTACTTAAACTTTTGAACTGTTATTTTGTACCTAGTTTAACTAGGAATATTATATCTGTATCCTTGTTAACCCAGCAGGGTTACACTTTTGTATTCAGAAACACCGGGTGTTATTTATATAAAAGTGATACAGAAATTTGCACAGCTGTGCAAATAACGGTCTTTATATTTTGAATATAAATGAATCTCCTAAAATGACAAACAAAAGGCTCAAAAGGAGTAATCTAAAAGATGAAGCTTACATATGGCATTGTCATCTAGGACACATCAACAAGACTCGCATATCCACACTTTCAAAGAGTGGGTACTTGGACGAATTTGATCCCAATTCATATGACGTCTGCGAATCTTGTCTTCTAGGCAAAATGCCTAAATCACCTTTTAGCGGTAAAGGTGAACGTGCCACAGAACTGTTGGCTCTCGTTCATACTGACGTATGCGGGCCCATGTCTAGCCAGGCTAGAGGTGGATTTCACTACTTCGTAACCTTTACAGATGATGCATCTCGTTACGGTTATGTGTATCTTATGAGACACAAGTCGGAAACTTTTGAGAAATTCAAAGAGTTTCGACACGAAGTGAGAGAAACAAACAGGGAAGAGTATTAAGACATTACGGTCAGACCGTGGTGGCGAATACTTAAGTTATGAGTTTCAAGATTACTTGAAAGAATATGGTTTCTTTCACAGTGGACTCCTCCTGGAACACCGCAATTAAACGGTGTGTCCGAACGAAGAAGAAACCGCACCTTGTTGGACATGGTAAGGTCAATGATGAGTCGCACTGAGCTACCAATATCCTTCTGGGGATACGCATTAAACAGTGCTATACTTATTTTGAATAAGGTACCGTCGAAGTCTGTTGAACAGACTCCATATGAGATATGGACAGGAAGGAAACCAGGTTTCTCTTTCCTGAAGATTTGGGGATGCTGGGCATATGTTAAACGTTTGGAAGGTACCAAACTTGAACCCCAATCTGATAAATGCCTTTTCGTAGGATATCCTAGGGAAACCAAAGGATATTACTTCTATCACCCGCAAGAGAACAAAGTATTTGTTGCTCTACATGCATTTTTCCTTGAGAAGGATTTTATAAATGCAGTGGTAAGTGGGAGGAAAGTAGAACTCGATGAAGATCGTAGTGATACTGTTCCTGGCAATGAATCAACGACGGAACAAGAACAGACCGTCCGGGATGAGTCTGTACCACAAACTTCACATACACAAGGACCGCGTAGGTCGGAGAGAGTCAGAACAGTACCTGAGAGGTATGGGTTCCTGATCTCACCTCATGTAGATATTAATCTTATTGAGGATAATGAGCCGGCTACGTATGAGGAAGCGATACGAAATATCGATTCCGCTTTATGGCAAGAAGCCATGAAGTCCGAGATGGATTCCATGTACGCCAACCAAGTTTGGACACTGGTTGATGCACCAGAAGGCGTAAAGCCTATTGGATGCAGATGGATCTTCAAGAAGAAGACCGACATGGATGGCAACATACAAACGTACAAAGCTAGGCTTGTAGCGAAGGGGTATCGTCAACAATACGGTATTGATTATGACGAAACCTTCTCACCCGTTGCCATGATTAAATCCATTCGGATAATGCTTGCAATAGCTGCATATTTCGACTTCGAGATATGGCAGATGGACGTTAAGACCGCTTTCCTTAACGGAAACCTTTTGGAGGATGTTTATATGCAACAGCCTGACGGTTTTATCGTGCCAAGACTTGCAAACAAGGTTTGTAAGTTAAATCGATCCATTTATGGATTGAAGCAAGCATCACGGTCATGGAATCAGCGTTTTGATGAGATCATAAAAGAATATGATTTCGTGCAAAACGCAGATGACCCTTGTGTATACAAGAAGGTTAGTGGGAGAGCACTTACTTTTATTGTCCTTTATGTCGACGACGTATTGCTTATAGGCAATGACATTCCCATGCTACGTCGTGTGAAAGCTTGGCTTTCATTAAAATTCTCCATGAAAGATCTGGGAGAAGCAGCCTTATTCTTGGAATAAAAATCTACTGGGATAGATCTAGGAAGCTGCTTGGACTCTCCCAGAGTACATACATTGATAAAGTGTTGAAGCGATTCAACATGGAACAATCCAAGAGGGGATTGGTTCCAATGGTACGTGGTACCTCTCTGTCTAAGGACATGTGTCCTAAGACTCAGGAAGAGAGAGACAACATGAGTCGGATACCGTCGCCTCGGCAGTCGGATCGATCATGTATGCCATGATATGTACACGACCTGATGTCTCATATGCTTTGAGCATGTGTAGTCGGTATCAGGCCGATCCAGGTGAAGGTCACTGGATAGCAGTTAAGAATATCCTTAAGTATCTTAAACGAACTAAGGATGCTTTCTTAATATATGGCGGTGGAGAACTTGCGGTATCTGGGTATACCGATGCAAGTTTCCAACCGACAAGGATGACTACAGGTCACAATCCGGGTACATTTTTTGTTTGAATAACGGAGCAGTGAGCTGGAAATCTTCCAAGCAAGATACTGTTTGGCCGATTCAACACAGAAGCAGTTGGAGAGTAGAGCAGTTAGTTAGTAGTACATCGCTGCATCTGAAGCAGCAAATGAGGCAGTATTTGATCAGAAAGTTCCAATCGGATTAGGAGTAGTTCCGTTAGCAGCAGAGCCCGTTCCATTGTATTGTGACAATAACGGGGCTACTAGCTGGCTATAGCGCAGGCTAAGGAACCAAGGTCTCATCAACGGTGTCCAAGCATGTTCTTCGACGTTACCATCTGATTCGGGAGATTATACATCGTGGCGATGTAAGGTCGATAAAGGTCGTCGAGAAGGTACATCGGATGATAACATTGCAGATCCGCT
>SKCR01052720.1:0-79081 GCA_019454045.1 Zanthoxylum bungeanum
CTGGACTCCCTCACTCTGAACAGTTTGTACGATGAAGCTGCATATAGAGCTACCCAGCAGCCTGTTTATGGAACACCCGGACCAAACCCATTTGAGGTACAAGATCCATTTGCTGTCTCTAACAGTGTTGCTCCCCCTACTCCAGTTCAAATGGCGGCAATGGCCCAACAACAGACCAACCCCTTTGGTCCATTCCAACCTACATACCAGCAGCAGCCACAGAAGCAGCATTTGATGATGAGCCCAACAAATCCTTTTGGTGACACCGAGTTCGGAGCTTATCCTTTTGGTGACACCGAGTTCGGAGCTTTTCCTGGGAATCCCGTCACACATCCCCAAGCGAACAATCCTTTTGGGACAACAGGTCTTTTGTAATGACATTCATGAACATTTGATAAGTATACTTGTGGTGGGTGTGGTTGACTTTGCTGTATTTTGGAGGTATGTAATGCATTGTGGGTTGGAAAGAGGGGCATCTACCCCCTCAAAAATTTCTTGGGTTTTCAGCATGAGTTGATGCATTTTGGGTTGTAAAAGTTGCTGAGTGGATAGCAAGTAAATGATGTAATAATTACTGGTAGAAACGTTTTAGAGTATAAAATATAAGCCATTTAGATTCTTTCAATTTCTGTGAGTTTACTCCATTTGATACCTCCTCCAATAAAGATTTTTTTTTTTTTTTTTTAATTTTCTTTTATTTAAAAAAAAGGAAGAAGAAAAGAAGAAGAAGATTGTATGGAATAAGTTTATTACTAGCGAGCAAATGTTTCAATTATAACAAAATTGTTTTAAGAACTTTTGGTGTTGGTTGGTTGGATACAAAATGTAATAATGCCCCTTTGAATTTCTCTTCTTTTCCTTTTTATCCTCCTAGTTTGACTTGTTCGAATCCATTGCTTTGGTATGGATGTTGACCACGTAAAGGTCCACATTCCGTAGCATATTTAATAATTTCACACGAGTTAAATGTGCATCATTGGACTACTGCGGTAATAGGTGGTATGGGTTGAGAGTTGCCAATTTTGATTCCTAATGATTATGGATTTGGGATAGAATTTTCTCAAATTTCATACCGATTTTTGAATAAAAATGAAAATTTATTTCAAATCTCGGACTGTTTGATTGGAAATTTCAAATTTTAATTAGGATTCACAAATTATTTATATCTCGAATTTCAAATAGGATTCGAGATTTTCTTTTTTGTTTGAATCCCTATCCTATTTTTTTAATTCAGCAATGATTTCTAGTGGCTCGTTTTTTTAACAAGGTTAAAGCTTATGTTTCTTTTTTTCTTATTCGTTGGTTCGCTGATTCTTGATCACTAGTTCGTTGTTTCTGCCTCTTGTTCGTGAATCCTGCTATGTTTAGGTCTTCCTCATGCTATACTCCTACGGATCCAAAATAGAATGGCCAGTATCACGGGGACATTCCCCTTCCCCGTGTTCGGCATACCCGAAATTACACAATGGGATAGCCAGAGCTAGGGGCATTTTCCCTCATCGTTATTGGCATACCCGAGGATACACAATGGGATAGCCAGAACTACGGGGGCATTTTCCCGCCCCGTTATCGGCATACCCGATGATACACAATGAGATGGCCAGAACTACATGGGTATTTTCCCTCCTCGTTATCGGCATACCCGAGGATACACAATGGGATGGCCAGAACTACAGGGGCATTTTCCCTCCCCGTTATCGGCACACCCGAGGATACAAAATGAGATGGCCATAACTACATGGGTATTTTCCCTCCCCGTTATCGGCACACCCGAGGATACAGAATGGGATGGCCAGAACTATAGGGGTATTTTCCATTCCCTTCCCGTTATCGGCATACCCGAGGATACATAATGTGATGGCTAGAACTACGGGGCATTTTCCCTCCCCATTATCGGCATACCCGAGGATACACAATGGGTTGAACAGAACTACGGGGGCATTTTCCCTCCCCATCATCGGCATACCCGAGGATACAGAATGAGATGACCAAAACTACAAGGGTATTTTCCCTCCCCGTTATCAGCATACCCGAGGATACAGAATGGGATGGCCAGAACTACGGGGCATTTTCCCTCCCCATTATCGGCATACCCGAGGATACACAATGGGTTGACCAGAACTGAAAGGAACCTGCCTAAAATAAAGCCAAGCAAACCCCTCCACGTGTTCTAAGCCCCAAGAACCGTGAATCTTGATTTTGTAAGAACAAAATCCTTCCAAGATGAAGTCCAACCCTTAAATAACTTTACCCTTAAGAACCTTTCTTTATTTCTTTGGAGAATCTTGAACAGTGATACAGTGCCACAACGCTTGCCACCGTTGATAAGCTTTTGTTCCGTAGAACCAAGGAAGAATCCACTCCCTCAAGATGACACAAGTCACTTTGTTTTGTAAAAAAAAAAAATGTTCTTTGTTAATTCCCAATTACAATGAATAATGCCCTTTAAATAGGTGGCTAACCCTAATTCTACCCAAATATAATAAAACCCTAGTAAAATAAACCCAATAACACATAAAATACTTTAAAATTTCGTGCATGAGCTTTGTAATATAATTAAAGTTCAGCCCAACACTTAAACAACACATAACCTTAAAAAAATATAAAATATAAAAACCGTATGTATATTTTGCATCCTCATTTTGACCAAGAAGACATCTGAACTGGACTTTGATATAAGCTACAAAGTTGTATAGCTACGAGTTCTCTTTCCAATGCAACTTGAATCACCAAAATCAGACATCGGACGAGAAAGTTACGTCCAAAATACGAAGACTGTACAAATCCCGCCATTACTAATGCACCATTCGAAAATAAAGCCCAAAATCAATCAAGGCAGCCCATGCACGTCCAAGACCCATTCCAATATTGATTTAGACATAATAAAGCCTTCACATAAAGTCTCATGCATGGACCAAACTCCAGAACCCAAGGAATCTTCCAAATCCACCAAAATGGCCCAAATACACCAATTTGACCAAGCCATGCAATCAGCCACAACTTCAAGTTAACTTGGCCCAACAAACAGAGCTCATTCTGGATCATATCATTCTCCTTCTCTTGAAAATGATTTGAACTCGAATCCGAACCCGAGTCATAGATGAAAATGACAAGATCAATGTGACGAGAATCCTGGAATAAAATAAAATCACATGGAAAAGAATGGTTAAGGTAAGCAAAAGTCAATAAAGCCAATGAATAATTTTTTGTCCTCATGTCCTCACAACCAACATCAGATTGCTCCATATGATATTCACCCTTAATAGTAACGTCAAGCAGCTCATTGGCATCATGAACAACCAAATCATGATCACTAATGTTATCACACACATCAATATCATCATTATCATCGACACCATCAACCACCTCACTCTTATTTATTGAAACATCAACATGTTTCATTTCATTACCCAAGGCTACGCTCATATCCTTCTTTAACTCACATTTTTCTAATGTCTTTTTATCTATCAATTCTGGAAGCTCTCCTGGTAACATTCCAAACTCTGCAATCACACTTTTCTTTTTAGCCCACTCTTCTTCACTCCTCTGCATGTACAACTCTTCGTTATAAACCTCTTGTAGGGTTAAAGGGGCAAGCTTGATAATTTTTCCATTATACCTAAATTTGTACATATTCTCATCCATATCATAAACTACTTTATTGAATTTATACCAAGGCTTACCCAATAAAATATGTGTATGACACATAGGAACCACGTCATAAACTACTTGGTCAACATTCTTCCCAATTAGAAAAATTTACCACAACCTGCTTAGCAACCTCGAACTCTCCAAAATCACTCATCCACTTATAAGGTCTATCAAGAGGTATCAATAGTAATCCCAATTTTTCCACAAGGGTAGTGCTAGCTAAATTTGTGTGATTTCCTCTATTAATAATCATACTACACATTTTACTATTGATAAAGCATCTCGTGCGAAAGATAAATACTCTTTTGTCCATCAAATTATTTATATAAATCAACCTCTTACTTGAAAGGCACCAATAATGAGGAAATACTCAAAAGAATCACTAAGAAAATATGAAAATAAACACAAAGAAAATGACTAAAAAAAACACCAAAAGTAAAACAAGAACACAAACTGAATTGAAACTGTATAGAATTCGTAACTATTGTTTTAAAGAGATTTTGAGACTCAACACTTAAACGGACAGAGTGTGGACAACCACTATCGAATTTCTCTCCTCGAGTACTTATAAATCGATATATTATGGGTCTCGTAACTCCTTCTAGATCAAAAGTTACAGCCGTTTTAAAATCAGTGCGCGGTTGAAAAATTCTGCCCGAACTGATCCAAAAATTACAGATAAATTCGACTCTAATTGACTCAAAATCTCCAAGAATTGAATCCTATATGCTATTACCATGCAAGAACATTATAATAACATCCAAGATTAAGTCATAAACATGAAAAACACAAAGGAAATAAAAAAAAATTGAAATGAGAAGAGAATAGACCAAAAAGCAGGAGAAAAAAAAAGAATATGAAGACTTCATAAAACGATAAAGATAGAGAAAATCTTGACCTTGGAACCCTGAGCTCCTGATACCAAATGAAAGGAACCTTCCAGGAACAAAGCCAAGCAAACCCCTCCACGTGTTCTAAGCCCCAAGAACCGCGAAGCTTGATTTTGTAAGAACAAAATCCTTCCAAGATCAAGTCCAACCCTTAAAGAACTTTGCCCTTAAGAACATTTCTTTATTTCTTTGGAGAATCTTGAACAGCGATACAACGCCACAACGCTTGCCACACGTTGATAAGCTTTTGTTCCGTAGAACCAAGGAAGAATCCACCGTTGGACAATTATGACCCATATCATCACTATTTGTATAAGACATGGTGTTCTTTGTACAAATTAACTATGTGACACAGGAAATTACTCTTTTATCATTTTGTAATTGGATTACTTGGACATATATAAATGATAAAAGTCCATATGACTAGTATCAGATTAATAAGAAATGAGACAGTATTAATCCACGAAAGGTTTAATCATTAAATATCCCTAGTCGTAGTGTTATCGAGACTGGACATCGATAATGCAGAATATGCTAGTATTGCACTTGTGCGCGTTATGGAAGCATAACGACATAGTTCTCGTATATTTAAGTATTGGATACTTATGCAAGTGTGATAAGAGGTTCTGTTAGCCGTTGGACCGGGAACAGCTTCGCTCTGGATAGACCCCTCGGAATCCCATTGGTAGTATGACTATGTGTCTATGGGAATCCGAATAAGGGTAGGTGTATTTGGTCTTAACCTGAGACTTACATCGCTAATACTTGCGACAATCAATATGCTTTGGTTTTGGTCGTCCGGAGCTTTAACAGGTTCTGTGTACGCCACTTCTGGGTATACTGAGAATCGTAGTGTATTGGGTGTGATGTCAAGATGGAAGTATCACTTCAGTCATATGGAGATGATGATCACGTAGGATACAGAACTGGTACTCTTAAATTCTGCAGCTATCGGGATCGTATGTCTAGGTCATGATTATCCGATTATAGAGACTAGTTGCTAATGATCCGATATATGGTTCGTACGGGGCAGACACAATTCTAGCTCCAGGCATAACATGTGACATCCGATACTGGATCTTAATACGCAATACATTGTATACTACGCCTGATACATATTATATATATTCCATGTTGAATATATTTCTGGATAATTGGGTAGGCACGGTGCTTTGCTAGAAGCCAACCATGTCTTGTAAATCGGTAAGAACGTGGTACCGGGTACGCACGTGTCGGATAGTTCGACGTCCGTATTTATTACCAACATATCCAGGAATCTCTTGGGTCGTTTCCCAAAGATTCATCAATGACATTTGACTCGAACATAATTAATCTAGGATTAATTATGAGAGAGAAAATTAATCTGGGATTAATAATGACAAGAATTAATCTGGGATTAATTATCAGAGAAAGAATTAATCTGGGACTAATTGCGTCGAGAATTTATCTGGGATAAAATTCGTCGAAGATAGAGAACGCGATTAATTTGGAATTAATCGGCAAAATGAATTTAATAGTGAATTGGATTTTTACTATTTAATTTATTTAATTGGGCTAAAATAATATATTAGATATATTAATTGAAATTGGATTTCAACACGGAATTAAAATTGGATTTTAATTCAAGCGAACGAATTAATTTGGAATTAATTCGTAAGCGACTTCCGTAATAATTTTACTGGGTATCATTATTTAATTAAATTAGATTTAATTACGTAGTGATGAAAAATTCGTTTAATCGGATTAAACGAAATCGGGCCCAAAGTCGTTTTGTGTGTGCCAACCAAATTTTGAATTTAAAGTGGTGGGACCCACTTTACTTACATCAACTTTGAAAATTGCTGGAAGTGGTTGGGTTGTATTTATTACAACTTTTTCCTACACAACACTTAACCTTTTTGAAAAGTTAAAAGTCAACACATCATTTTGGTATTAGTTTAAACTATTCACCATCTTCTCCTCTCTCTTTCTCACAAGACCGTGAGCCTCTCTCTCTCCAAGGGAAAATTTTCTTCAAATTTTCTTTGTAAGCTAGCACTTTGGGAGTCAATCAAGGTGACATGGAAACTCACCATTGAGTTTGGAACAACAAAGAAAGCTTGGAGCTTCCGAAATACAAAGAAAAAGTCTTGAAACTCATCCGGTCAATGTGAGTATTTTCGCAACTCTCTGTGATTTATTCACACACAAATCATCTTAGTGATCTTATGGCATGTGTAGGACACTAACAATGGTATCAGAGCAATCCTAAGTTTGATTTGAAAATCTAGGGTTCATGACTTTAATTTGGGAATTTTTGTGTTTGGAGCATGATTTGCCTAAATTGGTTATTTGGTTATGGTTGGATGATGTTGAATTGGATTTGTACATATAAGGAATTGAGAAAAATTGATTAGATAAAAAAATCCTCAATTTCCCACCTTGGCCGAAATGAACCCTAGGAGTGCTCATGGTGAATTTTCGAAATTTGAAAATTAGATATGTTAATTGGCATGAAATTAATGTTAGATGTTGATTTAATTGGATTGAAATCAAATTGCATGATGAATTCTTGTCAAAACCATGAGCTATAAGCATGTAGAATGAATTGTTTTGCTTCAATTTGTGTTGGATATGAATTGGAATTAAAGAGCATGATTAATTGGATTAATTAGTGTTTTGGAAATATTAGATTAGTTGATTAATTATGTTAATTGCACTTGAATTGAATTAATATGTAATTTGGAAAAATGTATTAATTTAATTGTTGTAATTGGGCTTAATGGGCTTGTTTGGGCCAAGTTTGGTTTTAGACAATTGGTTTGGATCCAATTGGGCCTAAAACCATTTCCATAAAGTCCAAAAATATGACATCGGGCCCTTAAAAATTTAATTGGGCCTAATGGGCCAAAATTGATTTTTGGCATAGGGTGATTCCTATTTGGGCATTGGCATCTTGGGTTGATCCATAATAGCCAAAGCCATGCTTAAGAATTAATTGAAAGCCCATTTGACTTTAATTGAATAGTATTAGATGCTAATTGGCCTTTGGACCCATTAAGATGGATTTGGAATCCAAGTCTAAAAGGCACTATTAAAAGTGTAATATTTAATTTTGAATTAAATAAGAATTAGTATTGGATATAATTTAAATTGGATTTAAAATTGTAGTTTGATATAATTCAAGAATACGTACTTTGAGTATTTATTCTTAAATGAGTTGGACTCGCGCAAATCAAATCGTTGTTTGAACATTGGATGATCATTAATTCAAAGATTAATTAATTGGATTAGATTGATTGAATAACATGCTATGTGTGAATACTTGGATGTATTGTATGAATAATGTATATCAGATGGATATTAGAAGGGTGAGGGCAATTTTAGAAATTGTTGTAATAAATATATAATTTATTAAATTGGACCTGTGTGTCCAGCCTATTATCTCTATTCTCTTTGTATTTCTCTACTCACCAATTCCCCTCAATGCAAATGAGGTTTCTTTGATGTATTATGTAATTGGGTAGAAGTATGAATAATGCTAGTGGGAGAGAGGAAAGAGATATATTTTTTCTACGAACAAATTTGTTATATATCCATCCGCATATCATTATTAATTTATTTCGTGCCTTATTATGCTTTTAGAATGCATGCTTAAGGGTGTATGATGAGACCTAATCAAAGATAATAAATTGGTTTCCAATTTACGCGAAAAACCCTCAATATATTATTAAATGTTTTTCCTTCCATTGAGTGGTTCTCTCTCAAGATCCATGATTGGCATTGGTTTGTTGGCCAAAGTCAAGATCAATGTCCATCGCGGATGTGTTTGAACCACGAAAGCTTTGTTCTATATCGCATGTCTTGGGCGGTTGTGAATTGTTGGCCAAAGTCAAGGTCACTTCTAGTTCATCGACTTGGATTATGAAGCTTTCCCACTGTCAATGGGCCGCGCTTAACTGGAATCATTAAGTTTGTTGAGCCAAAGCCAAGACTTAGTTGATTCAGAGGAATAAGTTAGGAAATATATTGGATATATTTATATATATTGGATATATGTTTCGGACTTGGAGGTCCACCTACCGGATTTAGGAATTGGATGGTATCCAATTGATCTAGAGATCTACCTAGTTAAGTTTCATACAGCTTGTTGGCTAAAGTCCATGTTGCCCTTGTTGTTGTATTTACGGGATCCTAGCCCACTAGGAAATAGGTTTCCGAGTACTCCATAGAGGGTTAGAGGCTCGCCGAAAAATAGTGGGAGGCAAGTATTAAATTTTCAATTTCATTTAAATACTTGCCAATACGCGTCTTTTATTTTATTTATCGTTGTATAAATATATTAGTTGGACTAATATTTAATATTGCTTTTTGAACATTTGACAGACTGTAAAGGACACTACTCCACTTGTAGTTGGTTTATAGTCGGACTATAGTAACCATTGCATTTTGAATGTACCAAAATCATTGATTGGATAGTTGGACTATTGCAATCGAGATGGCTGGAAATATTAGCGTCAAAGGACATAATCCTGGGTGAAAATGTCTTTAACGGCGTAAATTTTCCAGATTAGGAAATGAATCTCAGGATAGTCCTGAGAGCTGAGAAGTTACTCTATTGGATAGAGAATCCTCTCGGGGCCTAAGCCTGGAGTTGAGCAAATAGTAGAGCATGAGCTTTAGAAGACTCATTGTGATGATAACTTAAGTGCTCAATCCGTTATGCTTGCCGCAATGACTCCTTAATTTCGTCGTCAGAACTAAGGATTAGATCTTTATACCATGATGTTGAAATTAAAGGATCTAATAGATCTTCGATCTAACCTTAGATCTTAGAAGTACAAATTGTAAAAGGAAGCTCTTTCGCTCGCGTATGTCAAAGGGTACATCTGTCGAGCACTAGATGTTGCAGATGATTGCTGACATCGAACAACTAGGTTAATTGGGCATTACCTACGAGGCTGAGACTTCCATAGATTTGATCTTATAGTCTCTGCCCGAATGCTGGGGTGGGTTCATCATGAATCAATAGAAAACTCTTGGAGAGTTAATGGCTATGCTCAAGGAGGCAGAGCCAGAGCTTCCAAAAGGGCAAGAAGCGCAAAGTGCATCTTACTTCGACATCCCAGAAGGCCAAGGCTTGGCCGAAGGCTTCTGGGGGTGTGAAGAAAAGGGCAAAGGCAAAATCGTCACAGTCTTCTAGGAAGACAAATGACATATCCCAACACGTTTGCCTAAACTGTAGCAAACGGGGTCACTAGAAGCGTGATTACCTTATGGACAAGGCAGACATGAAGGATGTGAAGACGGGCAAGGCTTCGACTTCAGGTATGTTTGTTATAAACATGTCCACTACTAGTTTTAAAAATTATATTTTTGATACTGGATGTGGTACATACATATGTACTGATGTGCGGGATCTACTGATTAGCAGGAGACTGGCTTCAGATGAGATCTATCTGTGAGTCAGAAACGGGACGAGAGTCGCTGTTTTGGCTGTGGGAACCTAAGTTTTGGAACTACCATTTGGGCATGTACTTAAATTAGGAAAATGTTATGATGTACCTAGTTGACTAGAAACATTATCTCTATATCTAGTTTAACCCGTTGCGGCTATACCTTTATGTTCCAGAACACTGGGTGTTTTGTTTATAAAGATGATATTGAGATACACATTAGATGTGAATAACAGTATTTATATTTTGAATATGAATTAATCTCAAACATATAATATGACAAATAAAAGGCTCAAACTGAATAAATCAGATGAGACTTATTTGTGGCATTGTTGTCTGGGACACATTAACAAGACTTGTATATCCACACTTTGAAGAGTGGATACTTGGACGGATTTGATCCTAATTCAAATGACGTCTGCGATCTTGTTTATTAGGCAAAGTGCCTAAAATGCTTTTAGCGGTAAGGGTGTACATGCCACCGAGTTGTTAGCCCTCGTTCATGGTGACGTATATGGGCCCATGTTTAGCTAGGCTAGAATGGTTATGATTACTTCGTAACCTTTACGAATGTTGCATCTCGTTATGGTTATGTGTTTCTTATGAAACACAAATCGGAAACTTTTGATAAATTCAAAGAGTTTCGACACGAAGTAGAAAAACAGACCGAAAAAAGTATTAAAACATTACGGTTGGACCGTGATGGAAAATACTTGTGCAATAAGTTTCTCGATTACTTGAAAGAGTATGGTATTCTTTCACAGTGGACTCCTCCCGGAACACTCAATTGAGCGGTGTGTCCAAACAGAAAAATTGAACTTGTTGGACACGGTAAGGTTAATGATGAGTCGCTCTGAGCTACCAATTTCCTTCAGGGGATACGCATTGAACATGCAATACTTATTTTGAATAAGGTTCCAACAAGTCTGTTGGACAGACTCCATATGAAATATGGACAAGAAAGAAACCGGGTTCTCATTCCTGAAGATTTGGGTATGTTAGGCATATATTAAACGTTTGGATGATACCAAACTAAAACCCAAATTGGATAAGTGCCTATTTGTAATTGGTTATCCCAGGGAAACCAATTCCACAACTCACAAGAGAACAAACATATTTGTTGCTCTTCATGCGGTTTTCATTAGAGGAATTCCTAAATACAGTGGTAAGTGGGAGGAAAGTAAAACTCGATGAAAATCAGAGTAATACTGTTCCTGGCACCGATTCCTAACGGAACACGAACAGTTCATCAGGGATGAGACTGTTCCACAATCTTCTAATACATAAGAACCGCGTAGGTTGGAGAGAGTCAGAAAACAACCTTAGAAGTATGGGTTTTTGATCTCAACTCATGAAGAATTAATCTTATTAAGGAATACGAACCGGCTACGTATGAGGAAGTGATACAAGATATCGACTCCATTTATGGCAAAGTGCCATGAAGTCCGAAATGGATTCCATGTATAAACCAAGTTTGGACACTGGTTGATGTACCAGAAGACATTGTGCCTATTGGTAGCAAATGGGTGTTCATGGTGAAGACAGACATGGGTGGCAACAAACAAACAAACATACAAAGCTAGGCTTATAGTGAAAAGGTATCGTCATCAACATGGTGTTATTACGACGAAACCTTTTACCCATTGCAATGATAAATCCATTCGGATAATGCTTGCTATTGCTGCCATATTTAGATTATGAAATATGGCAGCTGGATGTCAAAACCGCTTTCTTAACGGAAACCTTTGGAGATGTTTATAAACACCTGACGGTTTTGTCGCGCCAAAAATATGCAACAGGTTTGCAAGTTAAATCGATCCATTTATGGATTGAAGCAGCATTAGTTTTGGAACAAGTTTGATGAGATCATAATGGTATATGGTTTCATTCAAAACGAAGATGATTCTGTGTATATAAGAAGGTTAGTGGGAGCGCACTGACATTGATGTCAATACATGATGATGTATTATTTATGGAAATAACATTCCCATGTTAACAATCGGTGAAAGCTTGCTTCATTAATATCTCCATGGAATACTTGGATATGCAAACTTTTATTCTAGGAATAAATCTACTGGGATAGATCTAAAGTTTTGGCACTCTCCGAGAACCGTACATTGAAAGTGTTGGTTTCTATAATATGTCCCAAACAAAGATTAAGCATGTGAAATACTATAAAGAATATATATATAAAAACATGAAGTATGGCGGAATCATACTTACAATGCCTTGTGATGAAGAAGATGATCAAATGGTAGAAGCTCCAAGTTGTGGAAGATTCGGCCAAGAGGAGGAAGAAGACTTGAAGCTCCAAGCTTTTGTATTCCAAGCTCTTTGATGGTTTCCCTATCACCTCTTTTGATCCCTTGCTTGTGCTAGCAAAAATGGAGAAATAGAAGATCAAATCTTCCTTGCCCTTGTCAATGGAGTTCTCGGCAATTTGAGAGAGAAGAGAGATTTTGTGTAAAGTCTTAATTAATTGATCTTTGTTTTACCAAAAATCAATTTATATTTATGTTATAATTTATTAAATAATAATAAATCTATGACATAAACCATGCAATGGCTTAGAGTGTCAAACACTCAAACTCCATGCAAAGCCTTTGAGTGTAATGCACACTATCACCATGCAATGCCTTAGAGTGTTTGTACACTATTAACATGCAATGCCTTATCAATAAAATAATGCATATAATGACAAGTGTCATGTGGGCCCCACACGTTTCCCAATGAAAGTGGGCCCACGTCCACTCACGCGTTCGGGTTCGATATTTCCGAAATACCGAGCTAGCGTCGCGACGTTAATTAAATCGGATTTAAATAAATAATCGCTCCTAGCGAAATTATTATTTACGTCGCTTACGAATTAATTCTAAATTAACTCGTATGCCCGAATTAAAATCTAATTTTAATTTCGCGTCGAAATCGAATTTCGATTATTATATCGAATATAATAATTTTATCGATTAATTCCAAATTAATCGTTCTCTCTCTAAATTAGGCACTTTATCCAAGATAAAGTTTCTCCGCAATTAATCCAAGATTAATTAAGTCCGAATCAAATATCATAGGTGAATCTTCAGGAAGCGACCCAAGAGATCTCCGGATATTTTGGCAGTAAATACGGTCGTCGGATAATCCGAACACGTACGTACCTCGTACTACGTCTTTACCGATTTACAAGACAAGGTTGGCTTCTAGCAAAGCGCCATGCCTACCCAATTCTCCAGAAATATTCTTATAGGAATATAAGATCTGTATCAGGCGTAGTATACCGTAGTATTGCGTACATCGATCCAGTATCGGATGATCACATGCTAGGCCTGGGGCTGGAGATGTGTCTGCCCCGTACGAAACATATATCGGACATCAAGCAACTAGTCTCTTTAAATCGGACAATCCTGACCTTGTCATATTGTCCCGACGGTTGCAACCTTTTATAGAGTACTAGTTCTGTGCCCTGCGGATCATCACCTCCATATGTCTGAAGCGATACTTCCATCTTGACATCACATCCAGTACACTACGATTCTCGATAAACCCAGAAGAGGTGTACACAGAACCGGTTAAGGTCCCCAACCACCAAAACTAAAGTTTACCGATTGTCGCAAGTACTAGCGATGTAAGTCTCAGGTTAAGACCATATACACCTACCCTGATGCGGCCTCCCATAGACACGCAGACATACTACCAATGGGATTCCGCGGGGTCTATCCAGAGCGAAGCTGTTTTCCGTACCATCGGTAAAACACAACCTCCTATCGCACTTGCATAAGTATCCAATACTTAAATATATGAGAACTATGCCGTCGTGCCCTCACAACGTGCACAAGCGCAATACTAGTCTATTCCGCATTATCGATGTCCAGTCTCGATAATACTACGACTAGGGATATTTAATGATTAAACCTTTGGGGACTGATACTGTCTCATATCATTCTCAGTCCAGGTACTAATCATATGGACTTTCGCCATTTATAAGTCAAAGTAAAAATATTACAAAACGGCAAAAGGCAATTTCATTATCACATAGTTAATTTTGTACAATAATACAATATCATTTACAAACAGTGACGCTATGGGACATAATGTCTAACAATCTCCCACTTGGCCTATAGCCAGTCACTCAAGCATCTAATACCCGAACTGTATGTGTCGTTCAAAAACTTGCTGTAGAACAGCTTTCGTCAGCGGATCTGCAATGTTGTCATCTGATGTGACCTTCTCGACTTTTACATCGCCACGATGTATAATCTCCCGAATCAGATGATAACGTCGAAGAACATGCTTGGACCGTTGATGAGACCTTGGTTCCTTAGCCTGTGCTATAGCCCCGTTATTGTCACAATACAATGGAACGGGCTCAGCTGCTAACGGAACTACTCCTAATCCGATTAGGAACTTTCGGATCCAAACTGCCTCCTTTGCTGCTTCAGATGCAGCGATGTACTCCGCTTCTGTTGTTGAATCGGCAACAGTATCTTGCTTGGAAGATTTCCAGCTCACTGCTCCGTTATTCAAGCAAAAAATGTACCCGGATTGCGACTTGTAGTCATCCTTGTCGGTTTGGAAACTTGCATCGGTATACCCAGATACCGCAAGTTCTCCACCTCCATAAATTAAGAAAGCATCCTTAGTTCGTTTAAGATACTTAAGGATATTCTTAACTGCTATCCAGTGACCTTCACCTGGATCGGCCTGATAGCGACTGCACATGCTCAAAGCATATGAGACATCAGGTCGTGTACATATCATGGCATACATGATCGATCCGACTGCCGAGGCGAACGGTATCCGACTCATGTGGTCTCTCTCTTCCTGAGTCTTAGGACACATGTCCTTAGACAGAGAGGTACCACGTACCATTGGAACCAATCCCCTCTTGGATTGTTCCATGTTGAATCTCTTCAACACTTTATCAATGTATGTACTCTGGGAGAGTCCAAGCAGCTTTCTAGATCTATCCCTGTAGATCTTTATTCCAAGAATAAAGGCTGCTTCTCCCAGATCTTTCATGGAGAATTTTAATGAAAGCCCACTTTCAGCGAGACTTAGCATGGGAATGTCATTGCCTATAAGCAATACGTCGTCGACATAAAGGACAATAAAAGTAAGTGCTCTCCCACTAACCTTCTTGTATACACAAGGGTCATCTGCGTTTTGCACGAAATCATATTCCTTTATGATCTCATCAAAACGCTGATTCCATGACCGTGATGCTTGCTTCAATCCATAAATGGATCGATTTAACTTGCAAACCTTGTTTGCAAGTCTAGGTACGATAAAACCGTCAGGCTGTTGCATATAAACATCCTCCAAAGGTTTCCGTTAAGGAAAGCGGTTTTAACGTCCATTTGCCATATCTCGAAGTCGAAATATGCAGCTATTGCAAGCATTATCCGAATGGATTTAATCATGGCAACGGGTGAGAAGGTTTCGTCATAATCAATACCATATTGTTGACGATACCCCTTCGCTACAAGCCTAGCCTTGTACGTTTGTACGTTGCCATCCATGTCGGTCTTCTTCTTGAAGATCCATCTGCATCCAATAGGCTTTACGCCTTCTGGTGCATCAACCAGTGTCCAAACTTGGTTGGCGTACATGGAATCCATCTCGGACTTCATGGCTTCTTGCCATAAAGCGGAATCGATATTTGTATCGCTTCCTCATACGTAGCCGGCTCATTATCCTCAATAAGATTAATATCTATATGAGGTGAGATCAGGAACCCATACCTCTCAGGTACTGTTCTGACTCTCTCCGACCTACGCGGTCTTGTGTATGTGAAGTTTGTGGTACAGACTCATCCCGGATGGTCTGTTCTTGTTCCGTCGTTGATTCATTGCCAGGAACAGTATCACTACGATCTTCATCGAGTTCTACTTTCCTCCCACTTACCACTGCATTTAGGAATTCCTTCTCAAGGAAAACCGCATGTAGAGCAACAAATACTTTTTCTCTTGTGGGTAATAGAAGTAATATCCTTTGGTTTCCCTAGGATATCCAACGAAAAGGCATTATATCAGATTTGGGTTCAAGTTTGGTGCCTTCCAAACGTTTAACATATGCCCAGCATCCCCAAATCTTTAGGAAAGAGAAACCTGGTTTCCTTCCTGTCCATATCTCATATGGGGTCTGTTCAACAGACTTCGACGGTACCTTATTCAAAATAAGTATAGCACTGTTTAATGCGTATCCCCAGAAGGATATTGGTAGCTCAGTGCGACTCATCATTGACCTCACCATGTCCAACAAGGTGCGGTTTCTCCGTTCGGACACACCGTTTAATGTGGTGTTTCCAGGAGGAGTCCACTGTGAAAGAATACCATATTCTTTCAAGTAATCTTGAAACTCATAACTTAAGTATTCGCCACCACGGTCTGACCGTAATGTCTTGATACTCATCCCTGTTTGTTTCTCCACTTCGTGTCGAAACTCTTTGAATTTCTCAAAAGTTTCCGACTTGTGTCTCATAAGATACACATAACCGTAACGAGATGCATCATCTGTAAAGGTTACGAAGTAGTGAAATCCACCTCTAGCCTGGCTAGACATGGGCCCGCATACGTCAGTATGAACGAGAGCTAACAGTTCTGTGGCACGTTCACCTTTACCGCTAAAAGGTGATTTAGGCATTTTGCCTAAAAGACAAGATTCGCAGACGTCATATGAATTGGGATCAAATTCGTCCAAGTACCCACTCTTTGAAAGTGTGGATATGCGAGTCTTGTTGATGTGTCCTAGACGACAATGCCACATATAAGCTTCATCTTTTAGATTACTCCTTTTGAGCCTTTTGTTTGTCATTTTAGGAGATTCATTTATATTCAAAATATAAAGACCGTTATTTGCAACAGCTGTGCAAATTTCTGTATCATTTTTATATAAATAACACCCTGTGTTCCTGAATACAAAAGTGTAACCCTGCTGGGTTAACAAGGATACAGATATAATATTCCTAGTTAAACTAGGCACAAAATAACAGTTCAAAAGTTTAAGTTCATGCCCTGAGGGCAGTACTAAAACAAAAGTCCCTACGGCCAAAACAGCAACTGGTGTTCCGTTTCCGACCCGTAGATCCATCTCCCCTGATGCCAGCACCCTGCTATCATGCAGATCCTGCACATCAGTACAAATATGAGCACCACAACCAGAATCAAAAATCCAATTTTTAAAACTAGAAGTATTCATATTTATCTCAATAACAAACATACCAGAGGCAATGGCCTTGCCAGCCTTGATATCCTCCCTCTGCACAATGCTCATTCGGCAGTCACGTTTCCAGTGACCCCTCTTGCCGCAGTTGAGGCAGATGTCGCGAGATTTGTCCTTTGGCTTCCTAGAAGCCACTGTCAACTTGCCTTTACCCTTCTTCTTGAACTTCTTCTTCCTTGCACCTCCAATTGCCTTGGGGCCACCCTTTGGCGCATGAGAGGTCAATGCAAAATGCGCCTCGCGCTTGCTCCCCTTTAGGAGTTCCCTTTCGGACTCCTTCAGCACAGACAACAACTCTCCAAGAGTGTCGTCAGTATCCATCAACTTGTAGTTGACTATGATTTGTTTCCAAGTATCAGGAAGTGACTGCAAGATCATATCTATAGTCAGATCAGCCTCCAAGACTATTCCCATATTGGCCAACTCATCAATATCGGCAATCATTTGAGCCCCGTGGGCTTCAACTGATGCGCCGTCTGTCATCCGGGAGCGGAAGAGTTTCCTTACTAGCTCGTACCTCTTCATCCGCTTATTGGTGCGGTGAAGATCACGCAATCTTGCCATCATGTTATAGGGATCCAAGTCCCTATTCTGGCGTCTGAAATGCTGAGTCATTGCAGCTAGCATAACTGACTGAGCTTGGTCACAATCATCACTATGAGTTTTCCATAACTCTAGCTCCAGTGGCTCAGTGGGTTTAGGCGGGAGAGGTCTCTGAATAGTATACAGTATCCTCTCAGCCCCAAGCACTATCTTGAGGTTCATTTCCCAGTCGGCAAAGTTTGTCCCTTTGAAGACATTATCGCCCATGATTATGTCGCGGATATTACCTTTGCCAGTCATCTTGACAACTATAGTCCAACTATAAAGTCAACGATGTTATGGGTACAGTCAAACTGTTACATATAAAAATAACAATATATTAGTCCAACTAATTATTTAAAATATTGACGAAATAATTTTGAAAGACGCGTAAGGCTAAAATCTGAATGAAATTGCAAATTCAATAATAGCCTCCCACTATTTTCTTCAAGTTTCTAACCCTCTGTAGACAACTCGGGAAATCTAATTTCCTAGTGGGCTAGGATCCCGTTAAATAACACACAACCTTGACTTTGGCCAACAAGTTGTATGATATTTAACTAGGTAGATCTCGAAGATCAATTGGATCCCATCCAATTCCTAGATCCGGTAGGTGGACATCCAAGTCCGAAACATATATATCTAATACATATGTCAATGTATCTAATACATTTTCCTAACCATTTCCTCTGAATCAACTAAGCCTTGGCTTTGGCACAACAAACCTAATGATTCCAGTTAAGCGGGACCCATTGACAAGGAAATTTCGTAATCAATGTCGATGGACAAGAAGTGATCTTGACTTTGGCCAACAAATCACAACTTGGACAGGACACCGATGTGGAACAAAACTCTCATGATTCAAACACATCCTCAATTGACAAAGGTCTTGACTTTGGCCAACAAACCAATGCCAATTCGGATCTTGAGAAAGAATCATTCAACGGAAGGAAAATCGCTTAATATTGTTTGAGGGATTTTTGCGTAATTGGCAACCAATTAATTTATCTTTGTTAGGTCTCATCATCATACACCCTTAAGCATGCTTCTAAAACATCATAAAGCGCGTAAAGTAAAGTAATAGTGATATGCGGATGGATATATAAACAACTTGTTCCTAGAACAAATCACTCCCTTTCCTCTCCCCGTTAGCACTATTCTACTTCTACCCAATTACATAATACAATAAGAGAAACCTCATTTACATTGAGGGGAATTAGGTGAGAAGAGAATACAAAGAGATAAAGAGATAAGGCTGGACACGCAGGTCCAATTTATAAATTCCAAATTTACAATAATTTCTAAAATTACCCTTTCCCTTCTAATATCCATCCGATATACACTATTCATTCATCACATACATATATATTCAAACAAGACATGCTTTTACAACCAATCTAATCCAATTAATTAGTCTTTGTTTAAGTGATCATCCAATGTTCAAACAACGGTTTGATTTTGCGCGAGTCCAACTCGATTGAGAATAAGTACACAAGGTACGAATTCGCGAATTATATCGAACTACTTATTAAATCTGATTTAATTCGTATTCAATACTAATTCAATTATTTAATTCCAAATTAAATGTTTACACTTTAATGTGCTTTAAAGACTTAGATTCTAAATCCAATTCTATTGGGTCTCAAAGCCCAACTAACATCCAATGTTTAATTTAATTCAAGTCAAATGGGCTTTCAATTGATTTATTAAGGCTTGGGCTTTGGTCAATGTGGGTCATACCCAATTACCAAGCCCAAATAAGGAATCACCCTTAAGTGCCATAAAACCAATTTCAAGCCCATAAGGCCCAATTAAATTATTAAAGCCCATTATATTATATTTGGACTTAATGGAGTGATTTAGGCCCAAATTGGATCCAATCCATTTGGCCCAAATCTACTTGGTCCAACCAAGCCCATTATGCCCAAATACAATATTAAAAGCCCAATTCACCAATTAAGCCCATTAATTAAATTTTAATATTCCAAACATTAAAGTCCAATTAATTAAAGTGTAATACCAAGATTAATATATTAAACCAAATATTTCAAAAAATACCCATTTAATTTATTAATCATGTATTGTTCAAAATAAATGTCCAACATTAATTTTAACAAAAAATCAACTCCTTTACATGTCTTTGTACATTCGGCCAAGGTGAGTTTTTGTGTCGATTTGTTTTTCAATCCGATTGAATTACTAATCTACGTGCCGTACACGTTCTAAGTCATCCAATGATCTTAAACACAAAAATTTCAATCCACTCCAAGTAGCAACACATTCGGCCAAGGCATGATTGGGGAAAAATCATCCAATGCATTTTTCATGAAATTGATTCCATATAACATCATGTTATACACATGCAAGCATACTTATTAATCAAATTTCATAAGAACATGCTTATATCAATTTCATCATGCCATTCGGCCAAGGTGAAGATATTGGGGAAAAATCATCCAATGCATTTTTCATAAAATTGATTCCATGTAATATCATTCTATATACATGCAAGCATACTTATTCATCAAATTTCACAAGAACATGCTTCAATCAATTTATCACACCCATTCGGCCAAGGTGAAAATTTGGGGAAAAATCATCCAATGCATTTTTCATAAAATTGATTTCATATAATGTCATTTAACATACATATAAGCATACTCATTCATCAAATTTCACAAGAACATGCTTCAATCAATTTTACCCAAATTTTAACCTAGTAAATTTCATGCTTAAACCTAGCTCAATGATACCATTGTTGGTTTCTATATATGTCCCAAACAAAGATTAAGCATGTGAAATACTATAAAGAATATATATATAAAAACATGAAGTATGGCGGAATCATACTTACAATGCCTTGTGATGAAGAAGATGATCAAATGGTAGAAGCTCCAAGTTGTGGAAGATTCGGCCAAGAGGAGGAAGAAGACTTGAAGCTCCAAGCTTTTGTATTCCAAGCTCTTTGATGGTTTCCCTATCACCTCTTTTGATTCCTTGCTTGTGCTAGCAAAAATGGAGAAATAGAAGATCAAATCTTCCTTGCCCTTGTCAATGGAGTTCTCGGCAATTTGAGAGAGAAGAGAGATTTTTTGTGTAATGTCTTGATTAATTGATCTTTGTTTACCAAAAATCAATTTATATTTATGTTATAATTTATTAAATTAATAATAAATCTATGACATAAACCATGCAATGGCTTAGAGTGTCAAACACTCAAACTCCATGCAAAGCCTTTGAGTGTAATGCACACTATCACCATGCAATGCCTTAGAGTGTTTGTACACTATTAACATGCAATGCCTTATCAATAAAATAATGCATATAATGACAAGTGTCATGTGGGCCCCACACGTTTCCCAATGAAAGTGGGCCCACGTCCACTCACGCGTTCGGGTTGGGTTCGATATTCCGAAATACCGAGCTAGCGTCGCGACGTTAATTAAATCGGATTTAAATAAATAATCGCTCCTAGCGAAATTATTATTTACGTCGCTTACGAATTAATTCTAAATTAACTCGTATGCCCGAATTAAAATCTAATTTTAATTTCGCGTCGAAATCGAATTTCGATTATTATATCGAATATAATAATTTTATCGATTAATTCCAAATTAATCGTTCTCTCTCTAAATTAGGCACTTTATCCAAGATAAAGTTTCTCCGCAATTAATCCAAGATTAATTAAGTCCGAATCAAATATCATAGGTGAATCTTCAGGAAGCGACCCAAGAGATCTCCGGATATTTTGGCAGTAAATACGGTCGTCGGATAATCCGAACACGTACGTACCTCGTACTACGTCTTTACCGATTTACAAGACAAGGTTGGCTTCTAGCAAAGCGCCATGCCTACCCAATTCTCCAGAAATATTCTTATAGGAATATAAGATCTGTATCAGGCGTAGTATACCGTAGTATTGCGTACATCGATCCAGTATCGGATGATCACATGCTAGGCCTGGGGCTGGAGATGTGTCTGCCCCGTACGAAACATATATCGGACATCAAGCAACTAGTCTCTTTAAATCGGACAATCCTGACCTTGTCATATTGTCCCGACGGTTGCAACCTTTTATAGAGTACTAGTTCTGTGTCCTGCGTGATCATCACCTCCATATGTCTGAAGCGATACTTCCATCTTGACATCACATCCAGTACACTACGATTCTCGATAAACCCAGAAGAGGTGTACACAGAACCGGTTAAGGTCCCCAACCACCAAAACTAAAGTTTACCGATTGTCGCAAGTACTAGCGATGTAAGTCTCAGGTTAAGACCATATACACCTACCCTGATGCGGCCTCCCATAGACACGCAGACATACTACCAATGGGATTCCGCGGGGTCTATCCAGAGCGAAGCTGTTTTCCGTACCATCGGTAAAACACAACCTCCTATCGCACTTGCATAAGTATCCAATACTTAAATATATGAGAACTATGCCGTCGTGCCCTCACAACGTGCACAAGCGCAATACTACGACTAGGGATATTTAATGATTAAACCTTTGGGGACTGATACTGTCTCATATCATTCTCAGTCCAGGTACTAATCATATGGACTTTCGCCATTTATAAGTCAAAGTAAATAATATTACAAAACGGCAAAAGGCAATTTCATTATCACATAGTTAATTTTGTACAATAATACAATATCATTTACAAACAGTGACGCTATGGGACATAATGTCTAACAGAAAGACATTGTACGCGACCTGGTGTCTCATAGCTTTGAGCATTTGTGGAGTCACACATCAGGCGATCTAGGTGATGGTCACTGGTTGATGTTAAGAACAGTCATTTAGATCTTAGAGGAACTAAGGATGCTTTCTTAATCTATGGAGAGGAGAACTTGAGATGATTAGGTTCACAATGCAAGTTTCCAAACCGATAAAGATGACTATAAGTCGCAATAAGGGTACATATCTGTTTGAACAACAAAACAGTGAGCTGTAGATCTTCCAAGCAAGATAACTGTTGCCGATTCTACAACAAAGCGAAATATATTGATGCGGCTAAGCAGCAAAGAAGCATTTTGGATCTATAAAATTCTAATTTTATTAGAAGTAGTTGTTAGAAGCTGAGCTAGGCCTACAAAACAGGCTAAAGAAATTACGGTCTCATCAATGATCCAAGTATGTACTTCAATGGTTTCATCTATTCGTCAGATCATTACATCGTGCGATGTCAAGACGACAAGATCGTTTCAGATGATAACCTTGCAGATTCGCTGACGAAGTGATATCTCAGCAAAAGCAATGAGCGACCGTACATAGTTCAGATGTTAGACACTTGAGTGATGGCTATAAGCCAAGTGGGAGATTGTTGGAAAATATGACCCATGATCACTATTTGTAAAAGACATGGTGTTCTTTGTACAAATTATATGTGACAAAAAGAAATTGCTATTTTATCATTTTGTAATGATTACTTGGATAATATAAATGATTAAAAGTCCATATGATAGTATCAGATTAATAGAAATGACAGACAGCAGTATAATCCACGAAAGGTTTAATCATTAAATATCCCTAGTCGTAGTGTTATCGAGATGGACATCGTAATACGGAATATGCTAGTATTGGCACTTGTGCGTGTTATGGAAGCATAAGGACATAGTTCTCGTATATTTAAGTATTGGATACTTATGCAAATGTGATAGGAGGTTCTGTTAGCCGTTGGAACCGGGAACAGCTTCGCTCTGGATAGACCCTCAGAATCCCATTGGTAGTATGTACTATGTGTCTATGGAATCTGAATCAGGGTAGGTGCATTTGGTCTTAACCTGAGACTTGCATCGCTAATACTTGCGACAATCAGTATGCTTTGGTTTTGGTCGTCCATAGCTTTAAAAGGTTCTGTGTATGCCTTTTCTGGGTATACTGAGAATCGTAGTGTATTGGGTGGTGATGTCAAGATGGAAGTATCACTTCAGTCATGGAGATGAATGATCACGTAGGATACATAACTGGTACTCTTAAATGCTGCAGCTATCGGGATATGAGACTAGGTCATGATTATCCTATTATAGAGACTAGTTGCTAATGATCCGATATATGGTTCGTACGGGGCAGACACAATTCTATCTCCAGGCCTAGCATGTGACATCCGATACTGGATCTTAATACGCAATACATTGTATACTACCCTGATACAGATTATATATATTCCATGTTGATATATTTCTGGTGAATTGGGTAGGCACAATGCTTTGCTATAAGCCGACCATGTCTTGTAATCGGTAAGAACGTGGTACTGGGTACGCACGTGTCGGATAGTTCGACGACTGTATTTACTGCCAACATATCCAGGAATCTCTTGGGTAGCTTCTCAAAGATTCACCGATGACATTTGACTCGAACAAAATTAATCTAGGATTAATTATGTGAGAGAAAATTAATCTGGGATTAATTACGATAAGAATTAATCTGGGATTAATTATCAGAGAAAGAATTAATCTGGGATTAATTACGTCGAGAATTTATCTGTGATTAAATTCGTCAAAAATAGAGAACGCGATTAATTTGGAATTAATCGGCAAAATGAATTTAATAGTGAAATTGGATTTTTACTATTTAATTTATTTAATTAGGCTAAAATAATATATTAGATATATTAATTGAAATTGGATTTCAACACGGGATTAAAATTGGATTTTAATTCAAGCGAACGAATTAATTTGGAATAATTCGAAGCGACTTCCGTAATAATTTTACTGGTATCATTATTTAATTAAATTAGATTTAATTACGTAGCGATGGAAAATTCGTTTAATCGGATTAAACGAAATCGGGCCCAAAGTCGTGCTGCGTGTGCCAACCAAATTTTGAATTTAAAGTGGTGGGACCCACTTTAGTTACATCAACTTTTGACAATTGATGGAAATGGTTGGGTTGTATTTATTACAAGTTTTTCCAACACAATACTTAACCTTTTTTGAAAAATTTAAAAGTCAACACATCATTTGTTGGACAGTTATGACCCATAGCGTCACTATTTGTACAGATCATGGTGTTGTTGTACCAATTAACTATCTGACAAATGAAATTACACTTTTATCATTTGTGATTAGATCACCAAGATATATAAATTATGAAAGGTCCCTATGATTTGTTCCTAGATTGAGATGATATGAGACAGTATCAATCCACGAAGGATAAATCATTAAATATCCCTAGTCAGAGTGTTATCGAGATTGGACATCGATAATGCGTAAAAGACTAGTATTACACTTGTGCGTGTTGTGAGGGCACAACGACATAGTTCTCATATATTTGGGTATAGGATACTCATGCAAGTGTAATAGGAGGTTGTGTTTTACCGATGGTACGGGAAATAGCTTCGCTCTGGATAGACCCCCTCCGAATTCCATTGGTAGTATGACTATGTGTCTATGGAAGTCCGAAATCAGGGTAGGTGTATTTGGTCTTAACCTGAGACTTGCACCGCTAATACTTGCGACAATCAATATACTTTGGTTTTGGTAGTCCAGGGCTTTAACATGTTCCGTGTACGCCTCTACTGGGTATATTGAGAATCGTAGTGTGTTGGGTATGATGTCAAGACGGAAGTATCAATCCAGTCATATGGAGATGATGATCGCGCAGGGATACAGAACTGATTCTCTAAGGGTTGCAACCATCGGGATAATATGACTTGGTCATGATTATCCGATAATAAAGAGACTAGTTGCTAGTGATCCGATATATGCTTCGTACGGGGCAGACACTGTACCAGCCCCAGGCCTTGCATGTGATCATCCGATACTGGATCAAAATACGCAATACTACGTATACTACGCCTGATATAGATCACTATATTCTTGTAAGGATGTTTCTGGAGAATTGGGTAGGCATGGCGCTTTCTAGAAGCCAACATTGTCTTGTAAATCGGTAAAAACGTAGTACTAGGTACTTACGTGTTCGGATAGTCCGACGACCGAATTTACTGCCAACATATCCGGGGATCTCATGGGTCGTTTCCCGAAGATTCACCGATGACGTATGGTTCGCACTTTGTTAATCTGGGATTAATTAGATTAGAGAGAAAATTAATCTGGGATTAATTACAGATATATTTTATCTGGGATAAAATATCATAGAAAGAGAGAAAACGATTAATTTGGAATTAATCGATAAATTAATATATTCGATATATTAAACGAAATTAGATTTCAATGCGGAATTAAAATTAGATTTAATATTCGGCGATCAAGTTAATTTAGAATTAATTTGTTAGCGACGTGAATAATGATTTCGCTAGGCATATAATTATTAATTACGTCGCAACGGAAAATTCGTCAATTTGGAATTAGCGAACCCGAGCCCACGAGTGTTTGCGAGCGCATTCGCATTTCGAATTCGAGTGCGGCACGCAAGTCACTTCAAGCGTCAAATCGCTAGTCGCATCAAGCGTCAAATCAATAGTCGCTTTAATTGATGTGATGTCTAGTCACTTTGAGTGATTGACAACATGTCACTTGTGATTGATGTGAGTTGGTGGATGGCATTAAATGCCTTTTGGCTCCAAAATTTGGTTGACCTTTTTGAAAGGCTAATACCAAATTTTTGGTATATGTATTATTTGATTTTAGAAATCATTTAACCAACACAACTCTCTCTCTTTCCTTCTCCACTCTCTCACGCCCAAGGGGTAGTTCACTCTTCTTCTGTCTTCTGGTTTTGCCGTGAGTTTGAAGAAGATATAAGGGATTTTTGTTGCAAAAATTCCTAAGTGCTAGCACACCAAATGAGTACATACAAAGGTGCTAGGGAACCGTACATGTGAGCTTGGAATCAGCTCTCAAAATCTTGGAGCTTGGACCGATTTTGAGGAGCAAAACAGTGCAGTTTGCCGTGAGCCTTGAAGCACTTCAAAGGGCTTAAAAAGTTTTGTTCTTCGACGCATCGCTCAACCGATCATTGTGAGTATTCCGTAACTCTTTGATTGTATTCACATGTGTTTTATGCTTGATTATTCGATCCTTGGGACCGTAGAACTCCAATAATGGTATCAGAGCGATTGAAAAGCATGAAATCGATTTAGGGCTTAAAATTGGGTAAATTGTATTTGAGCATGATTTTATGAAATTGGATGATTGAGTATGCTTAAATGTTTTTAATTGAAGATTGATTGGATCAATTTCAAGAAAAATCATTTGGAACAATTTTCCCTAAAATTTGTGGCTTGGCCGAATGGTACCCTAAATGTGGTCTTGGTGATTTTTGATTTTTGATTCATTAGATGAGTTAAAATCATTCGGGAAATATTGATTGTGGATTCAATTGGATTGAAATCGAAATCGATTTGAAAAAACCCATATATTTGCCGAGACTTGTAGAACATGAATTGGGTTTGATTTTTTGATCAAAATGTGCTGGACACTAATTGATGTTATTGAGCATGATTAATTGTGTAAATTGATGATTTGGAAATATTGATTTATGTAATTAATTATGCTATACACTTTATTTTAATTAAATATGAAATTTGTGGAATTTTTTGGGTGTTTAATTAAATGGGCTTAAATTGGATTTGGGCTTGTATTGTTGTAATGGGCTTATTGGGCTTGTTGTACTAAGTTAGGTTTAGGCTAAATTGGTTGGATCCAATTGGGCCAAAACCGTTTCCATAAAGCCCAAATGCGACTAATGGACCTTTAATTATTTAATTGGGCCTAATGAACCTAAATTGATTTCTAGGCTTATGGGGTTATTCCTTGATTGGGCTTTTGGTTATTGGGTTTGACCCGAGTTGACCAAAAGTCCACGCCTTAAAGAAATTAAATAAAAGCCCATTGGACTTTAATTAAATTGACGTTGGACGTTAATCGGGTTTTGAGACCCGTAACGATTAATTTGGAATTTATGTCATAAAGGTTTATTTATAAAGTGTAATATTTAATTTGGAATTAAATAAGCGAATTAGTATTAAATGCAATTGAATTGGATTTAATTTTGTAGTTTAATTTAATTCGAGAATTCGTACTTTGAGTACTTATTCGCAAAATGAGCTTGACTCGCGCAAAATCAAATCGTTGTTTGAACATTGGATGGTCACTAATATCAGATTAATTAATTGGATTAGATTGATTGATAACATGCTTGTGTGAATACATGGTTGCGATGCATGAATAATGTATATCGGATGGATATTAGATGGGTGGGGCAGTTTTAGAAATTGTTGTAATAAATTTAGAATTTATTAATTGGACCTGCGTGTCCAGCTTATTACCTCCATACTCATTGTATTTCTCTTCTCACTTATTCCCCTCAATGTAAATGAGGTTTCTTTAGAAGTGTAGTGTAACGGGTAGAAGTAAATACGTGTGCTAGCGGGAGAGAGGAAATTGAGAGATTTGATCTAGGATCAATGTGTTAAGTATCCATCCGCATATCATTATTATTTATTTATACGCGCTTTATTATGTGTTTAGAATGCATGTTTAAGGGTGTATGATGATGAGACCTTAACAAAGATAATAAATTGGTTGCCAATTTGCACACGAAAAGCGCTCACAAAATATTAAGCGTTTTTCCTTCCATTGAGTGATTCTTACTCAAGATCTGAGACTGGCATTGGTTTGTTGGCCAAAGTCAAGGCCTTTGTCCGTCGAGGATGTGTTTGAATCACGAGAGCTTTGTTCCATATTGGTGTCTTGTCCAAGTTGTGATTTGTTGGCCAAAGTCAAGATCACTTCTTGTCCATCGACATTAATTACGAAGCTTTCCAAGGTCAATGGGTCACGCTTGACTGAGATCACTAAGTTTGTTGTGCCAAAGCCAAGGCTTAGTTGATTCAGAGGAAAAAGGTTAGGCAATATATTGGATATATTGGCATATATAAGATATATGTTTCGGACTTGGATGTCCCCCTACTGGATCTAGGAATTGGATTGGATCCAATTTATCTTAGAGATCTACCTAGTTAATTATCATACAATTTGTTGGCCAAAGTCAAGATTGTGTGATATTTAACGAGATCCTAGCCCACTAGGAAACACGGTTTCCCGAGTACTCGACAGAGGGTTAGAGGCTCGCCGAAAAATAGTGGGAGGCAAGAATTAAATTTGCAATATTCGTTTAATTACTTGCCATACGCGTTCAAATCAAATATCATTCGTCAAATAAATTAAATGTTAGTTGGACTAATATTTAAATCGTTGTTTTAAAAAACAGTTGGACTGTATTCAAACAATTAAATTATAACAGATTATATAGTTGGACTATAATAATCATTATAATAATAGTACCAAATCGTTGATTAAATAGTTGGACTATTAGAAATCAAGATAATTGAAGATTAGGCATTTAAAACATAATCCTAGGGAAAATGTATTTAAATGGTTAATTTTTCAAATTGGGAATAATTTCAGGATGTCCTGGAAACTAATAAGTTACTTTATTTGATAAAATAACATATTAGGCCTAAGCCCGAAGTTAAGCAAACAGTAGAGCATGATATTTGGAATATTCATATGATGATAACTTTAGTGCTTAATCTATTAAGCTTGCTAATTAGACTCCTTAATTTCTTAATCAGAACTAGGATTAGATTCTTAAAGTATGATAAAGAAATTGAAGGATCTTCATAGATCTATACTTAGATCTTAGAAGTACTATATTGCAATAGTAAACTCTTGGAGAGTTAATGGCTATTCTCAAGAGACAAAGCCAAAGTTTGCAATAAGGCAAGTAGCGCAAGGCGCATCTTATTTCGATATTCTAGAAGGCCAAGGCTTGGCCAAAGGATTCTGGGGTACCGAAACGGGCAAAGGCAAAATCATTACAGTCTTCTAGGAAGATAAATGACATATCCCAAAATGTCTACCTAAATTGTGGCAAACGGGATCGCAGAAGCGTGACTGCCGTTTGGACAAAACAGACATGAAGGAATTGAAGACAGGCAAGGCTCTGACTTCATATATGTTTGCCATAAATATGTTCACTACTAGTATTAAAATTAGATTTTAAATAATTAGTGTGGTACATAAATATGTACTGGTGTGCAGAATCTACTATGAGCATGATACTGACTTCAGATGAGATTAATCTGCGAATTGAAAACGGGACGAAAGTCACTGTTTTAATCGTAGATACCTAATTTAGGAACTACCCTTCGGGTGTGTACTTAAATTAGGAAACTGTTATAATGTAACTAGTTTGACTAGGAACATTATCTCTATATCAGTGTTTAATCCGCTGCGGATTTACCTTTATATTCTAGAACACTAAAGTGTTTTATTATATAAAGATGATATTGAGATAAACACATTAGATGTGAATAACATAATTTATATTTTGATATAAAAAAATCTCAAACATATAACATGACAAACAAATAGCTCAAACTGATTTGATCAGAAGAGACTTGTATGTGGCATTGTTGTCTGGGACATAATTAAACAAAGACTTGTATATCCACACTTTTGAAGAGTGGGTACCAGGACTGATTTGATTCCATTCAAATAAAGTCTACGAATCTAGTTTATTAGGCAAAATACCTAAAACACATTTACTTGGTAAAAGTGTAAATGCCACCGATCTGTAAGCCCTAGTTCATATTCATGAAAGCAAGTGGGCATGTCTAGCTAGGCTAGAGGTGGATATGAATATTTCGTGACCTTTACGGATGTGGCATCTCGTTATGGTTTGTGTCTCTTTTTCGAAACACAAATCGGAAATTTTTTAAAGTTTTCGACACGAAATAGACAAACAGATCGGCTAAAGTATTATAGCGTCACGGTTAGACCGAGATGGAAAATACTTAAGCAATAAGTTTCTAAAATACTTGAAAGAGTACAATATTCTTTCAATGAGGACTCCTCCCGGAACACATCAATTTGACCCTGTGTCAGAACAGGATAAACCAAATTTTGTTGGACATGATAAGGTTAATCATGAGTCGCTTTGAGCTACCATTTCCTTCAACGGATACGCATTAACAGTGCAAAACTTATTTTGAATAAGGTTCCATAAAAATCTGTTTGACAGAGTTCATATTAGATATGAACATGAAAGAAATCGGGTTTCTCATTCCTGATAATTTGTGTATGCTAGGCATATGTTTGGATGATACCAAACTGAAACCCAGATTGGATAAGTGCCAATTGTAGGTTATCCTAGGGATACAAAAGTATAGTACTTATACATCTCACAAGAGAACAATTTAATTGTTGCTCACCATGCGATTTTCCTAAGAGGAATACCTATATGCAGTGGTAAGTGGGAGGATAGTAAAACTCGATGAAAATCGGAGTAATACTATTCTAGGCATCGATCTCTTAATGGAACACAAATAGTTCATCAAGGATGAAACTATACCAGTAATCTTCGAATACACAAGAACCACGTATGTCGGAGAGAGTCAGAAAACAACCTGGGGTATGGGTTTCTGATCTCGCCTCATAAAGATGTCAATCTTATTGAGGAATACCAAATGACTACGTATGAGGAAGTGATACAAGGTATCGACTCTCTATTATGGCAAAGTGCCATGAAATGCGAAATGGATTCCATGTAAATCAACCAAGTTTGGATACTAGTTGATGTACCGCAAGGCATTGTGCCTATTGGTACTATATAAGTCTTCAAGGAAGACATACATGGATGACAACATACCAACGTATAAAACTAGGCTTTTAGCGGAAATGTATCGTTATCAACATTGTGTCGATTACGAAGAAACCTTTTACATGTTGCAACGGTATATCCATTTGGATAATGCTTGCTAACGATGCATGTTTCATTTATGAAATATGACAGCTGAACGAGAAAATTGCTTTCCTGAAAAGGAAACCTTTTGGAGGATGTTCACAACATCCTATCGGTTTTTTCGTACCAAAACTAGCAAACAAGGTTTGCAGGTTATTCGATCCATGTTTGGATTGAAGCAAGCATTAGGTTCTTAGAATTATCGTTTTGATGTAATCGTAATGGTTTATGATTTAATTCAAAACGAAATGATTCTTGTGTATATAAGGAGGTTAGTGGGAGCGCACTGAATGTGAAAGTCTTAAATAATGATAATACATCATTTCTCGGAAATGATATTCGCATAATTATAATCGGTGAAAGCTTGGCTTTCATGAAAAATTCTCCGTAGAATTCTTGGGAGAAACAACCTTTATTCTAGGAATAAAAATTTACTGGGATAGATCAAAAGGTTGTTAATACTCTCCGAGAACTCGTACATTAAAAAATGTACAAGACCTGGTGTCTCATACGCTTTAAGCATATGCAGTCACAATCAGGCCAATCCAAGTGATAGTCACTGGATTGAAGTTAAGAACATTTTTAGTATCTTAGAGATCTAAGGATGTTGTCTTAATCTGTGGAGAAAGAAAACTTGAAGTGACTGGGTTCACTACTGCAAGTTTCCTAAACCGATAAAACGACTATAAGTCACAAACGTTGCTATACAGTTTGAATAACGGAACAGTGAGCTGGAAATCTTCCAAGCAAGATACTGTTACCGAATAAACAACAAATACGGGTTATTGCTGCAGCTGAGGCAGCAATAGAATCCATTTAGGTCGATAATAAATCTAATTAGATTAGATATAGTTCTGTTAGCAGCTGAGCTAGGCTACAACACAGGCTAAAGAATTAATGGTCTCATCAACGATCCAGATATAAACTTCGATATTCATCTGATTCGTTCAGATCATAAATCATGGCGATGTGATGATCGTATAAATCGCATCAGATGATAATCATGCAAATCCGCTGACGAAAGCCTTTCTTCAGCAATTTGAGCCAACCGTGCATAGTTCGGGTGTTAGACACTCGAGTGACTGGCTATAGGCCAAGTGGGAGATTGTTGGATAGTTATGACCCATAGCGTCACTATTTGTACAGATCATGGTGTTGTTGTACCAATTAACTATGTGACAAAGGAAATTGCACTTTTATCATTTGTGATTAGATCACCAAGATATATAAATGATGAAAGGTCCCTATGATTTGTTCCTAGATTGAGATGATATGAGACAGTATCAATCCACGAAGGATAAATCATTAAATCCAGTCATATGTACGCCTCTACTGGGTATATTGAGAATCATAGTGTGTTGGGTATGATGTCAAGACGGAAGTATCAATCCAGTCATATGGAGATGATGATCGCGCAGGGATACAGAACTGGTTCTCTAAGGGTTGCAACCATCGGGATAATATGACTTGGTCATGATTATCCGATAATAAAGAGACTAGTTACTAGTGATCCGATATATGCTTCGTACGGGGCAGACACTGTACCATCCCCAGGCCTTGCATATGATCATCTGATACTGGATCGAAATATGCAATACTACGTATACTACGCCTGATATAGATCACTATATTCCTGTAAGGATTTTTCTGGAGAATTGGGTAGGCATAGCACTTTGCTAGAAGCCAACCTTGTCTTGTAAATCGGTAAAAACGTAGTACTAGGTACTTACGTGTTCGGATAGTCCGACGACCAAATTTACTGCCAACATATCTGGGGATCTCATGGGTCACTTCCCGATGATTCACCGATGACGTATGACTCACACTTTATTAATCTGGGATTAATTAGATGAGAGAGAAAATTAATCTGGGATTAATTACAGAGATATTTTATCTGGGATAAAATATCATAGAAAGAGAGAAAACGATTAATTTGGAATTAATCGATAAATTAATATATTCGATATATTAAACGAAATTAGATTTCGATGCAGAATTAAAATTAGATTTTAATTCGGGCGAAGGAGTTAATTTAGAATTAATTTGTTAGCGACGTGAATAGTGATTTTGCTTGGCATAATCATTTAATTACGTCGCAACGGAAAATTTGTTAATTTGGAATTAGCGAACCCGAGCCCGCGAGTGTTTGCGAGCGCATTCGCATTTCGAATTCGAGTGCGGCATGCAAGTCACTTCAAGCATCAAATCGCTAGTCGCATCAAGCGTCAAATCATTAGTCGCTTTAATTGATGTGATGTCTAGTCACTTTGAGTGATTGACAACATATCACTTGTGATTGATGTGAGTTGGTGGATGGCATTAAATGCCTTTTGGCTCCAAAATTTGGTTGACCTTTTTGAAAGGCTAATACCAATTTTTGGTATATGTATTATTTGATTTTAGAAATCATTTAACCAACACAACTCTCTCTCTTTCCTTCTCCACTCTCTCACGCCCAAAGGGCAGTTCACTCTTCTTCTGTCTTCTGGTTTTGCCGTGAGTTTGAAGAAGATATAAGAGATTTTTGTGGCAAAAATTCCTAAGTGCTAGCACACCAAATGAGTACATACAAAGGTGATAGGGAACCGCACATGTGAGCTTGGAATCAGCTCTCAAAAGCTTGGAGCTTGGACCGATTTTGAGGAGCAAAACAGTGCAGTTTGCCGTGAGCCTTGTAGCACTTCAAAGGGCTTAAAAAGTTTTGTTCTTCGACGCATCGCTCAACCGATCATTGTGAGTATTCCGCAACTCTTTGATTGTATTCACATGTGTTTTATGCTTGATTATTCGATCCTTGGGACCATAGAACTCCAACATCATTTTGGTATTAGTTTAGAACTATTCACCATCTTCATCTCTCTCTTTTCTCACAAGGCCGTGAGCCTCTCTTCTCTCAAAGGGAAAATTTTCTTCAAATTTTCTTTGTAAGCTAGCACTTTGGGAGTCAATCAAGGTGATAGGGAAACTCACCCTTGAGTTTGGAACAATAAAGAAAGCTTGGAGCTTCCGAAATACAAAGAAAAAGTCTTGAAACTTATCCGGTCAATGTGAGTATTTCCGCAACTCTCTTTGATTTATTCACACACAAATCATCTTAGTGATCTTGTGGCATGTGTAGGACACTAACATCCACTCCCTCAATATGACACGAGTCATTTTTTTTTGTAAAAAAAAAAAATATTCTTTGTTAATTCCCAATTACAATGAATAATGTCCCTTTAAATAGGTGGCTAACCTAATATAATAAAACCCTACTAAAATAAACCCAATAACACATAAAATTCTTTAAAATTTCGTGCATGGGCTTTGTAATATAATTAAAGTTCTGCCCAACACTTAACAACACATAACCTTAAAAAAATATAAAATATAAAAACCGTATGTATATTTTGCGTCCTCATTTTGACCAAGAAGACATCCGAACTGGACTTTGATATAGCTACAAAGTTGTATAGCTACGAGTTATCTTTCCAATGCAACTTGAATCACCAAAATCGGACATCGGACGAGAAAGTTACGTCCAAAATACGAAGACTGTGCAAATCCCGCCATTGCTAATGCACCATTCGGAAATAAAGCCCAAAATCAATCAAGGCAGCCCATGCACGTCCAAGACCCATTCCAATATTGCTTTAGACATAATAAAGCCTTCACATAAAGTCTCATGCATGGACCAAACTCCAGAACCCAAGGAATCTTCCAAATCCACCAAAATGGCCCAAATACACCAGACCAAGCCATACTATCAGCCACCACTTCAAGTTAACTTGGCCCAAAAAAACAGAGTTCATTTTGGATCACATCAAGAACTATGCATTTTCCCTCCTCATTATCGGCATACCCGAGGATACACAATGGGATTACCAGAACTATGGGGGCATTTTCCCTTCCTGTTATTAGCATACCCCAAATTACAAGGCATTGGGTTGTGAATCTCCACCCCGAGGGTTTGGTAAAGACACCAATGATTGGGATACCGCGGGGGATTCGTGTTCTTCCACCATGCATTTCACCTATTGGTGTATCCCGACCACGAGCATCTCACAAGAATGTTAAACATGTTTTTCACATCTAATAAATAACAAGAAAAGTGAACAAAATTTATTTAAAAGAGGAAGTCTTATTCATATTCATGGATTTACTGCCCTTCTTACAACTCCTTGAGGGTCATTCTAAGATAGGCTCTATTGGAAATTCCTTGTTGTGTCTCTAGGCGACCCTTAGTAATGCCTTTTTTAGCTGAGCTCATCTTGAACAATTCTTGATAACATCCTTCTGATTTTGATCGAGGGCTTCCGACTTGTATCTTCTAATGACCTCAATATCTTTAGGTGTATGTGAATGTGCGTCGCCTCCATGGGAGAATGGAAGAAGTTGTCCTCTCGACTGATTTTGGGATTCCAACTTTGTAACTGATTACTTCTCATATTCCCATTTGTGGGTCCACAATCAGATGTTTCACAGTCTATGCAATAACAAGCCCGGTAAACCACTGCATATGCATGATAAACAGGAGGCACTATGGAAATCAATCGAGCACATTTGTATCCCGGGCCTCCTGTTGCTCCATGATGATTGTCGCCATTGAGAACTAGAAAACTGGCAGGTCGAACGACGACCACCATTATTCCAGGAGGAGCTTGTTCGTTCCTTAGTTAAGAACGTCAAACTCCTGATATTACATTTCATTGAACAACTCAATCCTGGATGGAGACTTCTGATAATATTTTTTTACATTTCATTCAATAGCTCAATGGGAAACTATTGGAAGTATTTTCTCAGCATCTCTGCATTCCAGAGCTTCTTGAGTCGGGTACCATCCAACAGTTCCAAAAGAGACACCCAATCTGACGACCTCGACCACTCTATACGGTCCCTCCCATTTGTCTCCCAATGAACCTTCCTTGTGCCTCCTTATGTTCAAAGTAACTATTCTTAGGCCAAATCTCCGGAGAGGAATGATCGCACCCGAAACTTCTTGTTGCAGACCGGGCCATCCTTTGCTGATACACGGCCACCTTGACTGCCGACCACTCCCTTTTTTCCTCTATCAAATCAAGGTGGTGCCTAACGAGCTCTAATTCTTCCATTCTTCAAAATGCCTCACCCGATGAGTTTACACCCCGATCTCTGCTGGGATAATAGCTTCGCACCCATAGGCCAAAGAGAAGGGTGTTTCACCCGTGGAGTCCTTGTAGGTCGTCCGATGTGCTCATAAAACCTCTGGTAGCTCCTCGACCCACAAACCCTTGCATGACCCAAGCCTCGCCTTCAATTTTCTCTTGATTGTTTTATTTATCTCTTCTACCTGCCCATTTGACTTTGGATGAGCAGGCGAGGAGAACCTCAATGTAATCTGAACGTCTTCATAAAGCTTCCTGAAGCCCTTACTATCAAACTACTTCCCGTTGTCCATGATAATAGCCTGGGGGATCCCGAACTAGCACATAATGTTTTTATGATAAAATCTGTTGCCTTCTTCTTTGTAATTGTATACAACAGTTCAGCTTCCACCCACTTGGTGAAATAATCTATGGAAACAATGGCAAATTTGGCATGACCACGACATGTGGGCATCAGCCCAATGATGTTTATCCCCCACTGAGCAAACGACTAAGGACTAGCTAGTGAGGTCAGCTGCTCGGGGGGTTGATGAGGTATATTGGTGTTCCTCTGACATTCATCGCAAGTTCGTGCAACCCTGACCCCATCTTGGTGCATCGTTGGCTAGAAAAACCCTTGCCTGAGCGCTTTATGGGCAATTGAACGACCTCCACCATGACTTCCGTAGATTCCCTCATGAATTTCCCTAAGCACATAATCCGCCTCCTCGGCGCCCAGACACCTCGAGTATGGCGTCGTATACCCCCTCCGGTATAATGTTCCATAGACCAAACAAATTTTGGCAGTTCTATATTTCAACTTCCTTGTTTTTTTTTCTCTTCGGGCATTTCCCCTGTCTCCAAGTACTTCTTGATTGGATCCATCCAAAATCCCTCCTTCTCGGAATCTACTTCCATTATAACCGACATCCCAACGCTTATTGATTGCAGACATCCCAACGGAATGGTCCAGGGAATCTTTGATTTGATAGATGACGTAAGGCGAGCCAACGAGTCCGCCTGCTGGTTGTTATCCCGCCTAAACTGTTCGAATGTCACATTTCTCATTCCTCCGGTCAGCTTCTTCACCTCAGCCTGGTAGGCAATCATGTTTGGCTCTCTTACCTGGAATTCACCTTCAGTTATTGAATAGCCAACTGGGAGTCACTCTTCACTACCACATCCCTGACTTCTACAGCCATGTAAAATCTCAATCATGCCAAAATGGCTTCATACTCTGCCTCATTATTCGTAGCCTCAAAGGAAAATCTCTGGGCGTAGCTCAACTCCTCTCCCTTACTACTTCAGAGGATCATCTCGGCCCCACAGCCTTGGGTGCTAACCGACCCATCAACAAATAGCTCCGACAAAGCCTATTCTTCTACTATCATAACTTGAGACCCTGCGAACTCCGTAACAAAATCTACCAAGGCTTGCCCCTTGATCGATACCCTAGGTAGGTAGGATATATTATACTCGCTAAGCTCCACGGACCACTTAACCAAATGACCCGAAACCTCTGGCTTGTGCAATATCTGTCTCAACGGGTGGTCGGTATAAACCCCAATAGAGTGGGCTTAGAAATAAGGGCGTAACTTCCTTGCCGCAGTAACCAAGGTCAGAGAAACTAGCCCGTGAGTAGGGTATCGAGTTTCCACATCCAATAAAGCCTTACTAGTATTGTACACTGGCCTTTGGACTTTATCAATTTCCTGGACTAATATCAAGCTCACAGTATATTCAAAAACAACTAAGTACATGAAAAAAGTCTCATTTGAGATTGGTATGGCCAGTAATAGAGGTTGAGCTAGATACTCCTTCAATTGCTGGAACACATCCTCTCATTTGGTTGTCTAACTGACCTTCTTCTTAGCCTTGTTGATCAGCCTGAAGAAGATGTGAAATTTATCGGTGGCCATGGAAATGAACTAATTCAACACTGCCACCGGACCTGTCAAACTCTGTGATTCCTTGGCCGTCTTCAGGGACTTTAAATCCAGAACTGCTTTGAACTTCTGTGGGTTTTCCTCTATGCCCCATGCACTAACTATATACCCTAAAAACTTCCCCGAGGATACTCTGAAGGCACACTTGTCTAGATTCAGCCTCATGTTGTTATTCCTTAATAATTCGAACGTTCCCCTGAGATCATCTAGATGGTCATCGGTTTTTTTTATCATCGTGATCATGTCATCGATATAGACCTGCATTGTTTTACCGATGAGTGGCTTGAAGACCTTGTTTACTAATATGTGATAAGTAGCCCCGTCATTCTTTAACCCAAAAGGCATCACCCTGTAACAGTATAGGCCTTAGTCAGTGATGAAGGCTATCTTTTCCTCATCCTCGGGATGTATCCTGACCTAATTATACCCCGAGAAGGCATCCATGAAATTGAGCTACCCATGACATGTCGTTAAATCCACCAACAGATCAACCTTAGGGAGTGAGAAGATGTCTTTCGAACAAGCCTTATTCATATCGGATAAATCCACACACAACCTCCACTTCATGTTGGACTTCTTCACCAGAACCACGTTGGACACCCATTCCGGGTATTTAACCTACCTGATAAACCCAGCCTTCAGTAATTTCTCAACCTCTGTCTGGATCGCCCTATACCGTTCTTGATTGGAAATCCTTCTCTTCTGCTTGACCGGCTTGTGAGCTCGATCAATCGAAAAATGGTGATTGATGAACATAGGGTCGATCCCGGGCATATCTCCATGCCCACATGCAAAGACATCCACATACCCCTTCAAGAAACCCAATAAATGTTCATTCAGACCTGGTTCCAACCTTACCGTGACCTTTATCATCCTTCCCCAGCCGAAGAATTCCACCGACTCTAAATCTTCACCTGCTCCTAACTCAGCAGACTCATCGGGTTGGGGATCGACCGACTCCACCTCTACCGCTTCTTCTTCTCTTACTTTTCTCTTCACCCCTGCTTGCTCAACACAAAGTTTTTCCTTAGAAAGAGTAGCAAAGCAACTTCTTGCCGTCTCCTGGCTTCCATATACTATCCCAAGCCCCTCCCGGGTCGGGAATGTCAGCTTCAAGTAATAACATGACATGGCTGCCCTAGATTTCATCATGAAGGACCTCCATAAGTTCACCTCGTAACTACTCGACAATGTACCAATGTGAAATCCATCATCATGATCTAGGTATGGGGAGCTATACCAATAGTCATTGCCAACTGGATCCGATCTATTGGGACGATAGTTGCTCCCCCGAACCCATATAACGGCGTCACATCTTGGACCAAATTGGTGTACTCCACACCCAGCCCATCTAAGGCTTCCTTAGAAATAATATCAACTGCGCACCTAGGATCCACCAGTATCCTATCTATTTTGGCCCCGCCAATAATGTAATGCATCATCATGGGGGTAGGTCACACCCCTAGCGTCTTCCTCAATGAACATAATGGGAACTAGTCGGACCTTTTGGATCCTCAGGTCCCTCTCCGTTGTCAATACCTTTGAACCACTCGTCCGTTAGTAGTTATTCCTGACCCGTTTTGAATCCCCATCCAATGTCTTTCCCCCAACTATTATGAACATTGGCCTTTGCTCATTGTTCTGTTTGGCCATCATAGCTCATTGGTCTATGCATTCATTCAGATACCCATTCCTTACCAAGTTTTCTACATGTTCCCACAGGTCTCTACATTGTTTCGTGGTATGTCCTCTTGTATTATGATGTGTATAATATGCCTTGTTGCTTTTATTCTCATTTGGAAACTTCCTCAAGTCGGGCTCAGTCAACAGACCTTTATCCTGGATTTCCCGAACTATCTGGGCCATGGATCTATTCAGGGGGGTGTAAATTGTCCCAATGATGATGTGGTTGACCTGAGCATGCTGTATTCTCTCTTGTACTTGATTATTTTGAGACATCGGCCTAAAATTATTCTCTCTCGGAGTTGCCCCCCTCTAATCTATACTCACATCACGCCGATTTTCTGGCCTGACTACTCTTGGCGCATGAGCTTCTCCTCCCCGGGCTATCTTTTCTTATTCCTCCACCAACACAAACTTCCTTGCCTGTTCCAAAGCTGTAGCGTATCCGGTATTTCCAGGATCTTCATATGAGACCAAAGATTCCCAACCCTGAGGGCTTCTTTAAAACTTTCCAATGCCTTCGGAGACTCATATGCCCCGACTTCCAGCACCAGGCTGTGATACATGTCGAAACAACTTTTCAGAGGCTCATCATCTCTCTGCTTCATCATTCTTAGAGATCCCACCGTCTTCCTAGGTACGTACGCTCCCTTAAAGTATCGTACAAAGGACTTCCTCAACTGGGAAAAACTGCTGGTGCTCCCCGACGTCAAGTTCCTGAACCAAAGGCTAGTGGACCCACCCAAGGTCAAAGGGAACACCTTGCATATGGCCTCTCCGGTCATCCCTTGGATTTCCATCAATAAGACACACTTCTCAACATGAGATTTGGGGTCCATGTTATCTTTGTAAATATCCATAGAGGGCATGGTAAACCTCATTGGAAACTCCATTGCATTGACCTCCTTCATGAAAGGGACGTTATCCCCATGTCTTGGTCACCCCCTTGTCATTCTTTCATATTTTCTTCCCATTTCCTCTGTTGGAGTTGGTGCTTGGAGCGCCAATCCGAACACTGTATTGTACATTTTATTACTTATTAATAAATAACCATATTTTCATTTCATACCTTATTAATGGTATTGTCATTATTCGTATTAGATTGCTGTATAGATATAATAAGAATAACTTCGACCTTAGAATAGTCTTGTAGTAATACTGGACACTAGGTGGTCCGATATTAGGATAAATATTACTATAGTAAACTATTCTTAAAGTATAAATATATTCCTAGTCGTTGGTTTTGGAATACGGTCGATTTCTTATAACCTAGAAGACTAGCACATGTCGTATATTGGAATTGGAGTTCCAATGATTTAAACCCGATATACCATGAGCTTTGGAAGCTCATACAGACGTGTGGGTATTGGTTGGATCGAATACTGAATAACTCACTTGTGATTCCTAATAGTTAGAAGTACACACCACCGTTAATAGGAATCTCCTTAAGTCAAGTAGCATATGTAATCCTTTGACTATATGATATCATTGATTTTGTGTGAGATCCTCCACACTTTGATGCCATGTATGTCAGAAACCTTTCATGGTCTGACCTCTAGATGTTCGTTGGGTGTGGACCGATGTACTCAGTAATCAAGTGCGAAGCAAGATAGAATCTGTTGGCCCGTATGTGTATCATAAGGGGTTTATGTATCCATATTAGTAAAGTCAGGATTCTTAAAGCTTTAGCCAAAGTCAATCACCTATGATGGATCACATCAATTATGAAGAATGGTGGACATGTCGACATGAGATGTGCGCCTCAGAAACTTGACGATATATTCTATGTTTCCCAAGCACAACTCGGATAGCCTATGACGGAGGGATTATTAAACATATGTGATAACCTCGATTTATATAGTTCGGAAAGGTCGTTCGTGTTCTTCACGAATTCGGAGGTGGCCGAACTGCGTACATATTAGCTAGGCTTATGTGAATGTTATTTATAAAATGGTCACTATATTTTGGAAACATATAGAGATGTTTTTAATTTTTAGGAAAATACAAATAGGGAATCTGAATTAAATATTACAGAATTATGGCATATTAGATTGGGCTACATAGGTGTTAGACGTCTACCCAAATTGGTAAAGGATGGTTTGATTGAAAATTTTACCTTAGATCTTTATCAGATTTGTGAGTCATGAATCCAAGGAAAGATGACAAAGGCCCCATTTCTAGGTGTTGGATATCGTGCTAGAGATTTATTGGAACTAATACACAGCGATGTGTGTGGTCCATTAAATCATGCCTCTCATAATGGTTCAACTTACTTCGTAACTTTAACGGATGACAAATCTAGATTTGGATATGTCTATTTGATGAAACATAAGTCTGAAACATTTGACAAGTTCAAAATATTCTGAAACGAAGTAGAAAAATAAACCAGTAAATTCTTCAAATGCCTTCAGTCAGATTGAGGCGGTGAATACATGAGTGAAGAATTCAGAAATTATTTAAGGGAGAATGGAATTCTTACCCAATATAGCCCACCAGGAATACCTCAACACAATGGTGTGTGTGAGCGTAGAAATCGTACTTTATTGGATATGGTGCGATCAATGATGAACTATACAGATATTCCTTATTACCTTTGGGGTTACACTTTACTTACTGCTGTCTACATACTTAATAGGGTTCCATTGAAAGCTATTTCTAAACCCCCCTATCAGATATGGTTTGATAGAAATCCAAGTCTTAAGTATTTAAGGATTTGGGTTGTCCTGCATACATTAGAGTTGCGCAGCGGGATAAACTAACACCCACGGGGTATAAATGTAGGTTCGTTGGATATCCTGATAATTCCATGGGATATAAATTCTATGATTCCGAGCAATGAAATGTATTTGTTGTTCGTTTTGCTACTTTTCTTGAAAATGAATTTTTGACAGAAAGTGGGAACTGTAGAGAGATTGAACTTCATGAGTTTAATCACAACATTAAGGAACCTGAGATGGAACCAGGGATCCAACTAGGTGAAAGATCTTCAACACATGTTCTACGTAAGCTGAATAGAATATAAAAGCCTCATGAGAGATTATTTTTAACATATGATGTGAGCTTTGATGTTCTCCTATTGGAGGAAACAGATCTGACTATGTATAAACAGACAATATTAGATATCGATTCGGGAAAATGGCAGAAAGCCATGAAATCCGAGATGGATTCTATGCATTACAATCAAGTTTGGGACTTAGTTGAACTTTCTGAAGGAGTTAAACTTATAGGTTGTAAATGGGTTTACAAAAGGAAGCGGGGGCCCGATGGAAATGTGAAAACCTTTAAGACCCGACTGGTAGCTAAATGTTACACTCAATGTCCTGGGATTGACTATGAGGAAAAATTTTAACCAGTAGTCATGCTAAAATCTATTAGGATTCTCTTAGCCATTGCTGCATATCACGACTATTAGATATGACATATGGATGTGAAAATTACTTTCCTAAATGGATTCCTTGAGGATGATATCTATATGGAACAACCAGAGGGTTTCGTATCTAGTGAGACTTCAAACTTGATTTGTAAGCTCCAAAACTCTATTTTTTTTGACTTAAACAGGCATCTCGAAGCTGGAATCGCCGTTTTGATGAGATAATTAGATTATCTGAATTCATCAGAACGAAGAAGAATCACGTGTGTATAAGAAAGTGAGTGGGAGCATGATAGTTTTCCCAGTCTTGTATGTAGATGACATCCTTATCATAGGAAATGATATAGGATTGATGCAAATTGTGAAAGCCTACATTTTTAAGAACTTCTCCATGAAAGATATGGGTGAAGCTTCCTATATACTAGGTATAAGGCTCTACAGGGATAGAGTTAGGAAGCTTATTGGGTTGTCTCACAATCGATGTACATAGATAAGATGTTAGAAAGGTACGGTTTTACCAACTGCAAGGCAGCAAATGTACCTTTCCGATTTGACATACATCTTTTGAAGAAAATGGCACCTCAGACTGAGGAAGAGAGAGTTAGAATTTCTAACTTACCATATGCTTCTTGCATTGGAAGCATAATGTATGCAATGCTATGTACTAGACCTAACATTAGTTTCAGCGTCAGTGTGACCAGCCGATATCAATCTGATCAAGGTAATGATCATTGGATAGCCGTGAAACATATCCTAAAATATCTTAAAGGTACTAGGGATAAGTTTCTGATATATGAAGAAGATGAGCTACAACTTAAGGGTTATAAAGACTTTGACTTCCAGGGAAATCCAGATGATAGGAAATCTACATCAGGTTACGTATTTACCCTTAACGGTGGAGCGATTAGTTGGCATTGTTCAAAGCAAGGCTCTACAGTTGATTCCACCACTGAGGTAGAATTTATAGCGGCTTCAGAAGCTGCTAACGAAGCTGTATGGATTAGAAATTTTTTCACAGAACTTGGCGTTGTACCTAACATTGCGGATTCGATCCCAATGTATTGTGATAATAGTAGAGCCATCGTGCAGGCTAAGGAGCCGAGGGCGCATTCCAAGTCTAAGCACGTAGAAAGAAAATACCGCGTAATTAGAGAGATTATTGAACGCAAAGACATAGTGGTCTTGAAGACATAACTTACCTCCTAAGTTATTCGATAAACTTGTGGAGGAGATGGGACTGCGGTACTATCTAGATTGGCACTAAGCAAGTGGGAGTTTGTTGGAGTTGGTACTTGGAGCTCCAATCAGAACACTGTACTGTACATTTTATTATTTATTAATAAAATAACTACATTTTCATTTCATACCTTATTAATGGTATTGTCATTATACGTATTAGATTGATGTATAGATATACTAAGAATGACTTCGACCTTAGAATAGTTTTGTAATAATACTGGACACTAAGTGGTCTGACATTAGGATAAGTATTACTATAGTAAACTTTTCTTAAAGTATAAATATATTCATAGTCGTTGGTTTTGGAATACAGTCTAATTCCTATAACCTAGAATACTAGCACATGTCGTATATTGGAATTGGAGTTCTAATGGTTTAAACCCGATGTACCATGAGCTTTGGAAGCTCGTATAGACATGTGGATATTGGTTGGACGAATACTAAATGACTCACATGTGATTCCTAATAGTTGGAAGTACAAACCACCGTCAATATTAATTTCCTCAAGTCGAGTAGCATATGTAATCCTTTGACTATAGGATATCATTGATTTTGTGTGAGATCCTCCACACTTTGATGCCATGTATGTCAGAAACCTTTCATGGTATGGCCTCTAGATGTTCATTGGATATGGACCGATGCACTCAGTAATCAAGTGCGAAGCAAGATAGAATCTGTTGGCCCGTATGTGTATCATAAGGGGTTTATGTACCATGTTAGTAAAGTCATGATTCTTAAAGATTTGGCCAAAGTCGATCACCTAGGGTGGATGGCATTAATTATGAAGAATCGTGGACATGTCGACATGAGATATGCGCCTCAGAAACTTGATGGTATATTATAAGTTTCTTAAGTACAACTCGGATAGCTTACGACGGAGGGATTATTAAACATATGTGATAACCTCGATTTGTATAGTTCGAAAAGTTCATTCGTGTTCTTTGCGAATTTGGAGGTGGCCGAATTGCGTACATATTAGCTAGGCTCATATGACGAACGTGTCTAGACTTAGAGAGTCCCAATATTAAGTGTACTTGTTGAGCACTTGGGTAGCCGATTAATTTTAATAAAAGATAATATTCGATATTATAATTATCAACCAAGATAATCAAGTGTTATTGGATAATATTGATTATTTACTTTGACATATTTGGATTAATTGGATTAATTCAAAATTACGCAAATGGCTTAATTATAAATTCATAAATATCTCTACCATTTGAGGATATTTTGGTAATTCCAAATTTGTATTAATAGGTGTAAATCTATATGTCTTGATTTAATTGGATTAAATCAAAGTGGTAGACATTGAACTAATCCATTAAGTAAAAATTGTCTTGATTTAATTTACTTAAATCAAAGTGGTAGACAATGGGATTAGTCACACCTAATTATGAATATTTGGATGAATTTAATTAAGCATACCTAATGTTTGATAAGACATTTATTTATTAAAAATTGCATAAGTTTTGCTATAAATAGCAAGCTTTAGGAAGGTTTTAATTAAGCTTAAACAAGGTAAAATTTTTTGAAAGCTATACACAAGTATTTTCTTAGAGAAAATTAGCATAAGTTAGAGAAGTGTTTAGAGAAGCTTTTGAGGTCTCTATAACATTTCATTTAGGAGAAATCAAGATTGGATCTTGGAGTGAAGCTTGCTAGCATTGGAATCAAGGTGAATCTGGAAGAAAAGCTTGCAACACTTTGGAAGTTCTCCCACCATTTCAACAAAGAGAAAGAGATTTGATCTTTGCTTCAAGCTTGCCAGGTAAGTTTTAACTTTTCTTAAGTTATGAAATATGTATTGGATGCATAATCACATAACTTACTATTGAAATAAGGCTAATAAATTGTGTTAGGATACTTTAGAAGTATAAACACAACGTACTTGTAATTAGGTCAAATATGTTCATGTTGGACATAGAACAATTAATAAGAGTTTGGAACTCAAGATTAAAAGCTTAGAGCTAAGGCTACCATTCTAGAATCACTTGACTACCTTTAGGTGAACTAGAATTGTTCATGAGACATTTTTATTGGGATTCTAAAATTGGTTTATGATTAGATTAAATATTTACGCAAGTGTGTATTTAGAATAAATTTATGTTTTTGTAAACATATTTGATATTTTGAAAAATATAATTTTATTCTATAACATGTGTTGATGTTGATTTTGATGTTAAAATTAATTTCGGGTATTTTGAAATTGTTTAGGAAAAACAGAAAAAATTATTAAAAAAATAAAAATAAAATTACCCTGCGCGCGCACTATTAGTGCACTGTGCTCACAATGTGCGCGACACTGTAGCGCGCGCGTCGAGCGTCACGCGCACCGAATTTTTTTTCTTCTTTTTTGAGTTTCCGGACTCCGATTCAGCCCTGGTTGTTTTCCTATACACTCGTAATGGAATATAGTATTTCATTAAAATATTTTAAAATAAACAATACTTGATATCCATGGGTTAGACCCATTTTTTGCTGCGCGGGACACCGATCCGACCCTAGGGGTTTCACAACTGTCCCACCCTTCTCATCTCTTTTCGAAACCAACCCTTCATCTGGTTCTCGGAACTGTCGTGTTCTCATCCATAGGCTTCCCCGCGTATTCCACTCCGGGCACGATACCTTCCATAACTGGGGATTTCATGTGCTTCGCCCGGGTATCATCGCAGGTCACTCTCCACGAAACATGGACTGTTGTTGGAAGACTCCGGTGTCTGTCTACCTTCCTCTTCTTCCCATAACTCCCCTGTCGGGAGAGCATTAGTAATGACTACAGATCTCACTCTATGAGTGTTTCTCTTCCCTTTTTCACCATCCTCATTTACTCTGACGACCATATTTCCCCTCGCTATCTCATTTTTTCTTTGGCTTGGGTCTGCTTCTCCTCTTTCTCCATTTTTCTTTTCCAACCTTTTCAACGTTTCCATCCTGGCCTTCATGAAGACCTGAGTGGACTATTTCTCCTTTCGTGCTCCCTCCCTCTCATTCCGTATGGTTTCTTCCATATTCTCCATCCATTCCGTTGTTGAAGCCTCTGAAGATCTATGGTTCCTATCTTCTGCCATCGCCTCGATGTGTTTGCTATTTTTTATATTGAGTCCCTACAGACGACACCAACTATTGACGACTAATTTTCATTCCAGGGGCAAATGGGTAAACTTTCCTCGAACAATCCCCCATAAACTGTGAATTTGTTTGGTTTGGGGACTAAATGCAAATTTAGTAAAAGATGAGAAATCACACAGACAAAACAGAGGGTTTAACGTGGTTTGACGGAGTAGATCCAACCTACATCCACGGGCAAAAGGGTAAAGAAAACTTTTATAACGTGGTCGAGTATGACCGACCTGCCCATCTCTCGAGCTCGGCAGACTGACCTCTTATAAGCTCACTTTTACACTTAAGCTTTTTTTTTCTCTCTTTTACAAATTATTCGTGAATGAATTCAGCCAACCTTTTACAATGAATTCTCATTTCCTTTATATACTATATTCAATTACACTTTTTCACCTATCTTATGATGTCACCCACGTGGATTTGCCAGCGCCGAATGAGCTCTTTGCCCCAATCACTCTACAAACCATAGCTCTGCCGTCTAACACCTCTACTCTCTGCTATCTGAACCTGCCACGCGTTACCTTAGTGACTGCCACACGTTACCTCATAATGTCAGCCTGTAACCTGTCTACCCCCATGCGATAGAGTCCGCTAGAAGATAATCTGGTGAACTACTCATTTCACATCAAACCTTTTAGGAAGAACAAATCCCTATTTAGGGGTTCGTCATTCGAACCTAATCTTACCACTAACACCCGACCCGACCAATTGAGTCGGGTAACTGGAACTATTGTCAGCCTGCCCTGTTGCACTACCGGATCGGGTCGGCTCTAGGCCTTCACTCTGCCTTGCTTTTTTTAACATCTTTCCAACTCGGGTCGGTTATCAGATGCAATCCATCGCTGAATTCCTCGTTGGGTCGGACGCCTCAGCTTCTTGGGCTTGGATGTTCCTTCTATACCCTTCAAAACACTTTAGGGATCTTAGGGCCCAAAAATCACCATTAACAATATTAATATGAGTCTTTAATCATCTGTTTCACATCAAAATAATACTATATGTTTCAATAAGTTCCTATGATACACAGTTAGTTGCTCAATTTCTGATTCATAATCCAAAAGATGCTGGCTGCATTGAATTCTATGGAAGATATTAGACAAGTACAAATGAGGAGCTCAATTGAGAATCCTTTCAAATTGGCACTCGCGCCCAATAACTTATGCAAATGAACCTAAATAGAGGAAGCTCATGCGTACAAAGCAAGCCCAAATGAAGAGTCCAATCCAAAATCTTTTCAAATTGATGGTCGCTCCCGATAACTCACATACAAGGTAACAATTGGATTCATAAGAGCATAGAATCATGTCATGGGCTATACAACATATGCTTTTTGTACGTGTTTGAATGTTGGTTAATCATGCAATGTTTCTGTTGACAAAGGAAATAATGTCGCCCTAGAACGAAATCGCTCTAAGACGAAGGAAAAAACAAAGGGAGGAAGGACGATAGAGCGAAGAGTGATGAAGAGTCGAGACAACCGAAGTAGCGTTTAGAACGAAAATGCATGATGCGGTTGCTTCCACAATCGCAATAGTTGGACGGTTTTCCCTCCACAACCGAGCAGTTGAGACACGCAGCTCAACGGTTACAGGCATGATCCGGCAGCTGCAGGGAAATACTGGAACCGCCCAAGCGGTTTACAAGTTTCACTATAAAAGCTCAACCCACGATCAAGCAGTTCAGATGCACAGCCCAACGGTTAAAATCACGATCCAACAGCTGCAGGGAAATACTGAGACCGCCCAAGCAATTTACAAGTTTCACTATAAAAGCTCACTCGGACAGAGAGAAAAAGACAATCAAATGAAGACTCAAACGAGCATTTTTTTTTATCTTTTAGTTTCTATAACTTTTAGGACTGTAATTTGTGTGTTTGCGCCCCTTGGAGGCTTATTCACTTAATCAAACACCCATTACTGGGACTTTGTCTCAGGAGGTTTGAACCTTACACGTTTCTCTTTCTTTTTCGCGCACAAAAATCGCGCAAACAGTTTTTGGCGACCACAGTGGGAGGATTGGTGTAAATAGTGGAGATGCCTCCGAAAAGAAATGCTCAAACTGGCTCGAGCGCGGAGGAAGATGGACTGGGGCAAACCAACCAGCCCCACGTTCCAGCCATAGTCGGTCATTTCGAGGGTCTGGAAGACGTTATTCGATACGAACCTATGAGGGAGCTCGGCCCTAACGCGGTACGTGCATTGTTCGGTGAATTCACGCAAGATGTTGTCGAACAGGTTAGGCTTCAAAATGCACATGTCATAGACAAATTCGTATCAACTAGCAACTCACATTACGAAAACATGGCCAAACATCTAAGCTCGTTAAATGAATTAATGGCCAAATGTGTGAACGGCGGGACGGCGTTGCCGTGGACCGCGCCTCTCCCTGCACCAAGCAGTCAGGAGGCCGACCCTAGTAATGTTCCTGCGCAAGGGACCAACATCCCTACGGTTCTCAGGGGAGGAATAAGTCCTGGGGGCAACGGCCCACAATTAGGGCCAAATATGCACCAGGGGCCAAGCATGGCACTACATGAAGTGGTGTTGCCTCAAGGCATCCAGGCTTCTCAAGGGCAGAATCACAATTATGTCCCACTTTTGAGAGGACCGCAGCCGCTGCCCATAACTGTGCCATTTAATGGCAACGATATATTAAGGGAACAAATGACCGAGATTAGGGCCAAATTAGTGCCAAATAAGTCCTGGGGGCAACGGCCCACAATTAGGGCCAAATATGCACCAGGGGCCAAGCATGGCACTACATGAAGTGGTGTTGCCTCAAGGCATCCAGGCTTCTCAAGGGCAGAATCACGATTATGTCCCACTTTTGAGAGGACCGCAGCCGCCGCCCATAGCCGTTCCATTTAATGGCAACGATATATTAAGGGAACAAATGACCGAGATCCTTCAAGACAAATTCGGTCTAGGCATACGGCCAATGAGGCCAAGATATCGGAAGCCGTATCGTGATTGGATCGATGTGGCTTATCCATGGCCTTGAAACTACAAGATACCAGATTTTTCCCTATTTACGGGGTCTGGGGAGGTTTCTACCATGGAACACATATGGAAATTTACCCTTTAGTGTGGGGAAGTCAATGATTTCCACAAATTGAGGTTATTTCACGGCTCATTGTCAGGAGTAGCTTTCTCCTGGTATGTCAGTCTTCCGGCCAATTCGGTAGAAAGTTGGCAGCAAATGGAACAGTTGTTCCATGCGCAATTTTACAAGGCCGAATCTGAAGTAGCCTTGGCCGATTTGGCAAACCTAAGACAATTGCCAGGAGAGTGGGCCGAGACATTCTTATAGCGGTTTAAGGTAGCCCGAGGCCGATGTCACGTGCCTCTGCCCGAAAAGGAATTTGTGAGAATCGCTCAAGGTTGCCTCAATCTCGATCTAAAAAAGAAATTTCAGGATCGTGAGTTTTGGGACCTTCCCCAACTCACCACTAGTGTAGTGCGTTATGAGCGGTTATTACGAGAAGAGGAGCAAATAAAAAATTCGAGTAAGGGGTCGTATTATAGAAACATTGATTATGAGATGGGCGAAGTAGACGTCGAATCGGCCGACTTATGTTTTGCCGAATTGGTTAAGGGGAAGCCTTACATTTGTAAGACGTGGGCGGAGCCCCAAGCCAATGAAAAGAACGATAAAAAGAGTAGGAACTTCTCTTTTGATATCACTAAAATGGATGCCATATTCGACCACTTGTACAAAGATAAACAAATTAGTTTGAGCGATCGATATACGTTGCCAACAGCCGAACAAATCGGTAGTAAAAAATATTGCAAGTGGCACAATGCATGGTCTCATATAACTAATAATTGTCTTGTTTTTCGAAATGTTTTATAGGATGCCATAGAATCTGGATGAATTACGTTCGAGAAAAAGATGGCAGTGGATAGCAACCCTTTTCCAAAGTCGGTGGAATTGAACATGATCAACCCAGACCTTGCCAAGATGAATCCGCCGAAGGTCAAATTAGTTCTAGACGAAGGACAACACCATCATCGTCCAAGCGCTCTAGAGAGGATTAGGACACCTTCAGAGCACGGAGAACCTGAGACTTGCATCGCTAATACTTGCGACAATCAAGATACTTTGGTTTTGGTCGTCCAGGGCTTTAACAGGTTCTGTGTATGCCTCTTCTGGGTATATTGAGAATCGTAGTGTATTGGGTGTGATGTCAAGATGGAAGTATCACTCCAGTCATATAGAGATGATAATCACGCAGGATACGGAACTAGTACTCTTTAGTACTGCTGTTATCGGGATAATATGACTAGGTCATGCTTATCTGATTATAGAGACTAGTTACCAGAGATCCCACATATGCTTCGTACATGGCAGACACAATTCCAGCCCCAGGCCTAGCATGTGACGTTCGATACTGGATCGCAATATGCAATACTACGTATATTACGCCTGATATAGATTATATATTCCTTTAAGAATATTTCTGGAGAATTTGGTAGGCACGGTGCTTTGCTAGAAGCCAACCATGTCTTGTAAATCGGTAAAAATGTAGTACTAGGTACGTACGTGTTCGGATAGTCCGACGACCGGATTTACTACCAACATATCCAGAGATCTCATTGGTCGCTTCCCAAAGATTCACCGATGACGTATAACTCATACATAATTAATCTGGGATTAATTATAAGAGAGAGAAAATTAATCTAGGATTAATTACGGAGATATTTTATTTGGGATAAAATACTATTTAAAGAGAGAGAACGATTAATTTGGAATTAATCGATAAAATAATATATTCGATATATTATACGAAATTAGATTTCGACGCTGAATTAAAATTAGATTTTAATTCGGGCGAATGAGTTAATTTAGAATTAATTCGCTAGCGACGTGAATAGTAATTTTACTAGGCATAATTATTTAATTAAATTTGATTTAATTACGTCGCAACGGAAAATTCGTTAATTTGGAATTAGCGAACTCGAGCCCGGGAGTGTTTGGGGCCCATAAGTCACATCACGCGTCACATCATTAGTCATTTAAGTGATGGAGGTCTTGTCACCTTTTTAGTGATTGACACATTGTCATCTTTGATTAATGGAAGTGGTTGAAGACTTTAAAGTCTTGTACCAAATTTTGAATTTGGTAATTGATATTAGATTTTTGAAATCTAAAAATGCAATACACTTCATCTAATCTATCTCTCTCTCTCTCACGGTTTTACAACCAGTTTTTCTCTCCTCTCCCTCACGACTTTGAATCCAATTTTTCTCTCTATTTCTCTCATTGGCTGAGAGATATAAGAAATAATAAGAAGATTTGATGCAAATCTTCTAGAGTGCTAGCACATCAAAGGAGTCATTCAAATGTGATAGGGAAACCAATCGTTGAGTATGGAATCAACACTCAAAGCTTGGAGCTTGAAGATCAACACAAGGAGGGCTTGGCCGAATACATCAAGGAGCAAAATTTTATTGTTCAACGCATCCACTTATCCGATCAAAGTGAGTATTTCCGCTACTATACTTTGTTGCATTCGCACATTTAATTGCTTAATTTGATCTTATTTTGACCTAGAAAACCCAACATCCAATTGATCTTAGAGATCTACCTAGTTAAGTTTCATACAGCTTGTTGGCCAAAGTCAAGGTTGTGTGTTATTTAACGGGATTCTAGCCCACTAGGAAACTAGGTTTCCCGAGTACTCCACAGAGGGTTAGAGGCTCGCCGAAAAATAGTGAGAGGCTAGTATTAAATTTGTAATTTCGTTTGGATACTTGCCAACACGCGCTCTTTTATTTTATTTATCGTTGTTATAAATACATATTAGTTGGACTAATATATATTATTACTTTCTATGAACAGTTGGACTGTACTTAAAATTCTACGCCACTTGTAGTTGGTTATATAGTTGAACTATAGTGACCATTACATTTTGAGTGTACCCAAAATCGTTGATTGGATAGTTAGACTATAGCAAACAAGATGACTGAAAGATTAGCGTCAAAGGACATAATCCTGGGTGAAAATGTCTTTAAAGGCGTAAATTTCCTGATTGCGAAATGAATCTCAGGATAGTCCTAAGTGCTGAGAAGTTACTCTATTGGATAGAGAAACCCATCGGGCCCTGAGCCCAGAATTGAGCAAATAGTAGAGCATGAGCTTAGGAAGACTCATTGTGATGATAACTTTAGTGCTCAATCCGTCATGCTTGCCGCAATGACTCCTTAACTTCATCGTCAGAACAAAGGATTAGATCATTGTACCATGATGTTGAAATTAAAGGATTTTCATAGATCTAACCTTAGATCTTAGAAGTACAAATTGCAAAAGAAGATCTTTCGCTCGCGTATGCCAAAGGGTATATCTGTCGAGCACTAGGTGTCGTAGATGATTGCTGACATCGAACAGCTAGGTTAGCTAGGCATTACCTACGAGGCCGATACTTCCATAGATTTGATCTTACAGTCTCTGCCCGAATGCTAGGGCGGGTTCATCTTGAACCAAGAGAAAACTCTTGGAGAGTTAATGGCTATGCTCAAGGAGGCAGAGCCAGAGCTTCCAAAAAAGGCAAGAAGCGCAAGGTGCATCTTACTTCGACATCCCAGAAGGCTTCTGGGGGTGTGAAGAAAAAGGGCAAAGGCAAAATCGTCACAGTCTTCTAGGAAGACAAAGGACATATCCCAAGATGTCTACCTAAACTGTGGCAAACAGGGTTACTGGAAGCGTGACTGCCATATCGACAAGGCAGACATGAAGGAAGTGAAGGCGGGCAAGACTCCGACTTCAGGTATGTTTGTTAGAAACATATCTACTACTAGTTTTAAAATTGGATTTTGATACTGGATGTGGTACATACATATGTACTGATGTGCAGGATCTGCTGATTAGCAGGAGACAGGCTTCAGATGAGATCGACCTACGAGTCAGAAACGGGACGAGAGTCGCTATTTTGGGTGTGGGAACCTAAGTTTTGGAACTGCTCTTTGGGCATGTACTTAAGTTAGGAAACTGTTATAATGTACCTAGTTGGACTAGAAACATTATCTCTATATCTAGTTTAACCCGTTGCGGTTATACCTTTATGTTCCAGTACACTGGGTGTTTTGTTTATAAATATGATATTGAGATATACACATTAGATGTGAATAACAATTTTTATATTTCGAATATAAATGAGTCTCAAACATATAACATGATAAACAAAAAGCTCAAACTGAGTAATTCAGATGAGACTTATTTGTGGCATTGTTGTTTGGGACACATTAACAAGAATCATATATCCACTCTTGGGAAGAATAGATACTTAGACGAATTTGATCCTAAATCATATGATGTCTGTGAATCTTGTTTATTATGCAAAGTGTCTAAAACGCCTTTTAGCGGTAAAAGTGTACGTGCCACCGAGCTGTTAGCCCTCGTTCATGGTGACGTATGTGGGCCCATGTCTAGCTAGTCTAGAGGTGGATATAAATAATTCGTAACCTTTACGGATGTTGCATCAGGTTATGGTTATGTGTTTCTAATGAAACACAAGTCGGAAACTTTTGATAAATTCAAAGAGTTTCGACACGAAGTAGAAAAACAGACTGACAAAAGTATTAAAAATATTATGGTTGGACCATGGAGTAGAATAATTAAGCAATGATTTTTAAGATTACTTGAAAGAGTATGGTATTCTTTCACAGTGGACTCCTCCTGGAACACCTCAATTGAGTGATATGTCCGAATGGAGAAACCGAACTTTGTTGGACATGGTAAGGTTAATGATGAGTCATACTGAGCTACCAATTTCCTTCATGGTATACGCATTGAACAGTGCTATACTTATTTTCAATAAGGTTCCGACAAAGTCTGTTGGACAGACCCCATATAAAATATAGACAGGAAAGAAACCGGATTTCTCATTCCTGAAGATTTGGGGATGCTGGGCATATAATTAAACGTTTGGATGGTACCAAACTAGAACCCAAATCGGATAAGTGACTATTTGTAATTAGTTATCCTAAGGGAACCAAAGGATATTATTTCCACAACCTATTAGAGAACAAAATATTTGTTGTTCTCCATGCAGTTTTCCTTAGATGAATTCCTATATGCAGAGGTATGTGGGAGGAAAGTAGAACTCGATGAGAATCAGAGTAATACTATTCCTGGCACCGATCCCTAACGGAACACGAACAGTTCATCAAGGATAAGACTGTTCCACAACCTTCTAATATAAAATAACCGCGTAGGTCGGAGAGAGTCAGAAAACAACCTTAGAGGTATAGGTTTATGATCTCACCTCATGTAGATATTAATCTTATATGAGGAAGACAAACCGGCTATGTATGAGGAAGTGATACAGGGTATCGACTCTATTTATGGCAAAATGCCATGAATTCCAAAATGGATTCCATGTATACAACCGAGTTTGGACACTGGTTGATATACCAGAAGGCATTGTGCCTATTGGTAGCAAATGAATCTTCATGATGAAGACATATATTTATGGCAACATAGAAACGTACAAAACTATGCTTGTAGCGAAAGGTTATCGTCATCAACATGATGTTGATTACGATGAAACATTTTACTCGTTGCCATGATTAAATCTATTCGGATAATGCTTGCTAATGCTGCATATTTCATAATAAAATATGGCAGATGGTCATCAAAACCGCTTTCCTTAACGGAAACTTTTTGGAGGATGTTTTATACAACACCCTGACGATTATTTCATACCAAAACATGCAAATGAGGTTTTCAAGTTAAACCAATCCATTTATGGATTGAAGCAAGTATTATGTTCTTGGAACCAACGTTTTGATAAGATCATAATGGAATATGGTTTCATTCAAAATGAAGATGATTCTGGTGTATATAAGAAGGTTAGTGGGAGCGCACTGACAGTGATTGTCCTATACGTTGATGATGTATTGCTTCTTAGCAATCACATTCCCATACTAAAATCGGTGAAAGCTTGGCTTTCATTAAAATTCTCCATGAAATACTTGGGAGAGGCAACCTTTGTTCTAGGAATAAGGATCTACTAGGATAGATCTAAAAGTTGTTGGCACTCTCCAAGAACCCATACTATGTTAGACATGTACGCGACCTGGTGTCTCATATGCTTTGAGCATCTGAAGTCACAATCAGGACGATCCAGGTGATGGTCACTGGATTGATGTAAAGAACATCCTTAAGTATCTTAGACGAACTAAGGATACATTCTTAATCTATGGAGAAGGAGAACTTGAAGTGACTAGGTTCACCGACGCAAGTTTTCTAACCAATAATGACGACTGTAAGTCACAATAAGGGTATATATTTTGTTTGAATAATGGAACAGTGAGCTGAAAATCTTCCAAGCAAGATATTGTTGCCAATTTAACAACAAAAACGGATTATATTGTTGTGGCTGAGGAAGCAAAAGAAGCATTTTGGATCTATAAAATTCCAAATTGGATTAGGAGTAGCTCTGTTAGCATCTGAGCTGGGCTATAGCACAGGCTAAAGAATTACGGTCTTATCAATGATCCAAGTATGTACTTCGATGGTTTCATCTGATTCATCAGATCATACATCGTGGCGATGTCAAGATCGACAAGATCGTTTCAGATGATAACCTTTCAAATCCGCTGAAGAAAGTGATATCACAGCATAAACATGAGCAACCCGTACATAGTTCAGGTGTTGGACACTTGAGTGATTGGCTATAGGCCAAGTGGGAGATTGTTGGACAATTATGACCCATATCATCACTGTTTGTAAAAGACATGGTGTTTTTTGTACAAATTAACTATGTGACAAAGGAAATTGCTCTTTTATCATTTGTAATTGGAATACTTGGATATATAAATGATAAAAGTCCATATGATTAGTACCGGATTAATAAGATATGAGCCATTATTAATCCATGAAATGTTTAATCATTAAATATCTCTAGTCGTAGTATTATCGATACTGGACATCGATAATGCGGAATAGACTAGTATTGCACTTGTGCGCGTTATGGATGCTTAACAGCATAATTCTCATATATTTAAGTATTGGATACTTATGCAAATGTGATAGGAGGTTCTGTTGGTCGTTGTATCGGGAACAGCTTCGCTCTGGATAGACCCCTCGGAATCCCATTGGTAGTATGACTATGTGTCTATGGGAATCCGAATCATGGTAGGTGTATTTGGTCTTAACCTGAGACTTGCATCGCTAATACTTGCGACAATCAGTATACTTTGGTTTTGGTCGTCCGGGGCTTTAACAGGTTCTGTGTACGCCTATTCTGGGTATACTGAGAATCGTAGTGTGTTGGGTGTGATGTCAAGCTGGAAGTATCACTTCAGTCATATAGAGATGATGATCACGCAGGGATACAGAACTAGTACTCATAAATGATATAGCTATCGGGATAGTATGACTAGGTCATGATTATCCGATTAAAGAGACTAGTTGCTTGTGATCCGATATATGCTCCGTACGGGGCTGACATAATTCCAGCCCTAGGCGTAGTATGTGACATCCAATACTAGATCGTAATACGCAATACAATGTATACTACGCCTGATACAGATTATATATATTCCATGTTGAATATATTTCTGGAGAATTGGATAGGCATGGTATTTTGCTAGAAGCCAACCATGTCTTGTAAATCGGTAAGAACGTGGTACCGGGGTACGTACATGTTCGGATAGTCCGATGACCGTATTTACTGCCAACATATCCAGGAATCTCTTGGGTGGCTTTTTAGAGATTCACCGATGACATTTGACTCAAACAGAATTTATCTGGGATTAATTATCAGAGAAAGAATTAATCTGGAATTAAATTCGTCGAGAGGAGAGAACACGATTAATTTGAAATTAATCGGCAAAGTAAATTTAATAGTGAAATTAGATTTTACTATTTAATTTAATTAATTGGGCTAAAATAATATATTAGATATATTAATTGAAATTGGATTTCAATGCGGAATTAAATTGAATTTTAATTCTAGCGAACGAATTAATTTTGAATTAATTCGCAAGAGACTTCCGTAATGATTTTACTGGGTATTATTATTTAATTAAATTAGATTTAATTACGAAGCGACAGAAAATTTATTTAGTCGGATTAAACGAACCGGCCCCAAAGTGTGTTGTGTAAGCCAACTAAATATGGAATTTAAATACGTGTGACCCATGACTTACATCAACTTGTCACTATTTGTGATGTAAGTAGATGAAATAGTAAATGTGGCATTTACTTCCCAAACCTACCAAGTCAACACACACCAACTTTTTGTATATGTTTTGTTTTTGAAAACAAAGTGTGAACTATTCACTCTCTCCCTCACATCTCTCTCTTGGCCGAATACATGCTCCTTGGAGGAACAAATTTGTTATATATCCATCCGTATATCATTATTAATTTATTTCGCGTCTTATTATGCTTTTGGAATGCATGTTTAAGGGTGGTTCTCTCTCAAGATCCAAGATTGGCATTGGTTTGTTGGCCAAAGTCAATATCAATGTCCATCGCGGATGTGTTTGAACCACAAAAGCTTTGTTCTATATCCCATGTCTTGGGCGGTTGTGACTTGTTGGCCAAAGTCAATGCCACTTCTAGTTCATCGATGTGGATTACGAAACTTTCCCACTGTCAATGGGTCCCGCTTGACTAGAATCATTAAGTTTGTTGAGCCAAAGCCAATGCTTAATTGATTCAGAAGAAAAAGGTAGGAAATATATTGGATATATTTACATATATTGGATATATGTTTCGGACTTGGAGATCCACCTACCGGATCTAGGAATTGGATGGGATCCAATGTTGGACAATTATGACCCATAGCATCACTATTTGTACAGAACATGGTGTTGTTGTACAAATTAACTATGTGACAAAGGAAATTGCTCTTTTATCATTTGTAATTGGATTACCGGGATATATAAATGATAAAAGTCCATATGATTAGTTCCGGATTAATAAAATATGAGACAATATTAATCCACTAAGGTTTAATCATTAAATATCCCTAGTCGTAGTATTGTCGAGACTGGACATCTATAATGCGGAATAGACTATTATTGCACTTGTGCGTGTTATGGGAGCATAATAGCATAATTCTCATATATTTAAGTATTTGATACTTATGCAAGTACGATAGGAGGTTGTGTTTACCGATGGTACGGAAATAGCTTCGCTCTGGATAGAATCCTCAGAATTCCATTGGAATTATGACTATGTGTCTATGGAAGTCCGAATCAGGGTAGGTGTATTTGGTCTTAACCTAAGACTTGCATCGCTAATACTTGCGACAATCAATATACTTTGTTTTTGGTCGTCCAGGGCTTTAACAGGTTCTGTGTATGCCTCTTCTGGGTATATTGAGAATTGTAGTGTATTGGGTGTGATGTCAAGATGGAAGTATCACTCCAATCATATGGAGATGATGATCACGCAGGATACTGAACTATTACTCTTTAGTGCTGCAGTCATCGGGATAATATGACTAGGTCATGCTTATCCGATTGTAGAGACTAGTTACCAGAGATCATCGGGATAATATGACTAGGTCATGCTTATCCGATTGTAGAGACTAGTTACCAGAGATCTGACATATGCTTCGTACGGGGCAGACACAATTTCAGCCTCAGGCGTAGCATGTGATGTCCGATACTGGATCGCAATATGCAATACTACGTATACTACGTCTGATATAGATTATATATTCCTTTAAGTATATTTCTGGAGAATTGGGTAGGCACGGTGCTTTGCTAGAAGCCAACCATGTCTTGTAAATCGGTAAAAATGTAGTACTATGTACGTACGTGTTCGGATAGTCAACCGACCGGATTTACTGCCAACATATCTGAGGATCTCATGGGTCGCTTCCCGAAGATTCACCGATGACGTATAACTCGCACATAATAATCTGGGATTAATTATAAGAGAGAGAAAATTAATCTAGGATTAATTACGGAGATATTTTATCTGGGATAAAATACTATTTAAAGAGTGAGAACGATTAATTTGGAATTAATCGATAAAATAATATATTCGATATATTATACGAAATTAGATTTCGACGCGGAATTAAAATTAGATTTTAATTCAGGCGAACGAGTTAATTTAGAATTAATTCGCTAGCGACGTGAATAGTAATTTTGCTAGGCATAATTATTTAATTAAATTTGATTTAATTACGTCACAACGGAAAATTCGTTAATTCGGAATTAGCGAACCCGAGCCCGGGAGTGTTTGCAGGCCCACTCGGATTTCGAATATGGGCCCACAATCACATCACGCATCACATCATTAGTCATTCAAGTGATGGAGGTCTTGTCACCTTTTTAGTGATTGACACCTTGTCATCTTTGATTGATTGAAGTGGTTGAAGACTTTAAAGTCTTGTACCAAATTTTGAATTTGGTAATTGATATTAGATTTTTGAAATCTAAAAATGCAATACATTTCATCTAATCTATCTCTCTCTCTCACGGTTTTACAACCAATTTTTCTCTCCTCTCCCTCACGACTTTGAAGCCAATTTTTCTCTCTATTTCTCTCATTGGCCGAGAGATATAAGAAAGAAGAAGAAGATTTGTTGCGAATCTTCAATAGTGCTAGCACATCAAATGAGTCATTCAAAGGTGGTAGGGAAACCAATCCTTGAGCATGGAATCAACACTCAAAGCTTGGAGCTTGAAGATCAACATAAGGAGGGCTTGGCCAAATACATCAAGGAGAAAAATTTTGTTGTTCAACGCATCCACTTAGCCGATCAAAGTGAGTATTTTCGCTACTTTACTTTGTTGTATTCGCACATTTCATTGCTTAATTTGATCTTAGTTTGACCTAGAAAACCCAATAATGGTATCAGAGCCATTATTAAACATGAAATTGATTTAGGGTAAAATTTGGGTAAAATTAATTTGAGCATGATTTGATAAAATTGATTGATTGAGTATGTTTGAATGATGATAACTTGGAGTTATATGTGATCAATTTGATGAAAATTGAATTGGATTATTTTTTCCCCAAAATTTTTGCTTGGCCGAAAGTTTGGTATGCCCTAAAATCATGGTGGTTTTTGTTTTTTGATCATTGGATGAATTGAACGACTTGGGATAAATTGATTTAGGATTTAATTGGATTAAAATCGAAATCGGATTTAAAATCCCTCTAATTTCCGTGAGCTATAAGCATGGAAATGAGATGATTTTTGATTCAATAATGTTGGACATGTGTTGATGATGATAAGCATGATTAATTATGTAAATTGGTATTTTGGAAATGTTAATTTGAATAATTAATTATGGCTATACACTTTAGTTAATTAAATTGTGATATTGGAATTTAATTAGTTGGGCTAAATTTGGAATTGGGCTAATAAAGTTGTATTTGGGCTTAATGGGCTTGGTTGGGCCAAGTTTGGTTTAGGTTAATTGGTTGGATCCAATTGGGCCTAAAACCATTTCGTACTTTGAGTACTTATTCTTAAACGAGTTTGACTCGCGCAAATAAAATCGTTGTTTGAACATTGGATGGTCATTAATTTCAGATTAATTAATTGGATTAGATTGATTGATAACATGCTTGTGTGAATACATGGATGTGATGTTTGAATAATATATATCGGATGGATATTAGATGGGTGAGGGCAATTTTGGAAATTGTTGTAATAAATTTAGAATTTATTAAATTGGACCTGCGTGTCCAGCCTATTACCTCTTGTTTCTTTGTATTTCTCTTCTCACCTATTCCCCTCAATGTAAATGAGGTTTCTTTAGAAGTGTTATGTAATTGGGTAGATGTAAGATTTGTGCTAGCGGGAGAAAGGAAAATGAGAGATTTGTTCTAGGAACAAGGTGTTTTAAATATCCATCCGCATATCATTATTAATTTATTTATCGTGCCTTATTATTCTTTTAGAATGCATGTTTAAGGGTGTATGATGAGACCTAATCAAAGATAATTAATTGGTTTCCAATTACGCGAAAAACCCTCAACAAATATTAAGAATTTTTCCTTCCATTGAATGATTCATTCTCAAGATCCAAGATTGGCACTGGTTTGTTGGCCAAAGTCAAGGCATTTGTCCATCGCGGATGTGTTTGAATCATGAAGGCTTTGTTCCATATCGCATGTCTTGTCCAAGTTGTGATTTGTTAGCCAAAGTCAAGATCACTTCTTGTCCATCGACATCGATTACGAAGCTTTCCAAGGTCAATGGGTCCCGCTTAACTGGAATCATTAAGTTTGTTGTGCCAAAGCCAAAGCTTAATTGATTCAGAGGATAAAGGTTAGGCAATATATTAGATATATTGGCATATATTAGATATATGTTTCGGATTTGGATGTCCACCTACTAGATCTAGGAATTGGATGAGATCCAATTGATCTTAGAGATCTACCTAGTTAAATATCATAAAATTTGTTGGCCAAGGTCAAGGTTGTGTGTTATTTAACGGGATCCTAGCCCACTAGGAAACTAGGTTTCCCGAGTACTCAACAAAGGGTTAGAGGCTCGTCGAAAAATAATGGGAGGCCGGTATTAAATTTGCAATTTCGTCTAGATACTTGCAAATCGCGCTCATTTCATTTTTCGTCATTACTCGAATATTTATTAGTTGGACTAAAATTTAATCGTTGTTTTAATTAAACAGTTGGACTGTATTCAAACTACTTCAAATAATAGTTGATTTTATAATTGGATTATAGTAATCAATATATTTGAATTTAACCAAACAAATTATAGTTGATTATATATTTAGACTATAGCAATCATTATAATCAATAGTACCTTACATTGTTGATTGGATAGTTGGACTATAGCAATCAAGATAACTGAAAGATTAGTGTTTAAAACATAATCCTGGGAGAAAATGTTATTAAACGGCTTTAATTTTCAGATTGTGAATAAAACCTCAGGATAGTCATGGGAACTAAGAAGTTACTCTATTTGATAGAGAAACCTCTTGGGCCTAAGCCCGAAGTTGAGCAAATAGTAGAACATGATCTTTGGAAGATTCATGTAATGATAACTTTAGTGCTCAATCCTTTATTCTTACCTCAATGACTTTTTAATTCCGTGGTCAGAATTAAGGATTAGATCCTTGTACCATGATGATGAAATTAAAGATCTTCATAGATTTATTCTTAGAAGTATAAATTGCTAAAAGAAGTTCTTTCGCTCGCGTATGTCAGAGGGTACATCTGTCGAGCACTAAGTGTCGCAGATGATTACTGACATCGATCAGCTAGGTTAGCTAGACATTACCTACGTGGCTGAGACTACCAGAGATTTGATCTTATAGTCTCTACCCGAAAGCTGGGGCAGGTTCATTATGAACCAAGAGTAAACTCTTGGAGAGTTGATGGTTATGCTCAAGGAGGCAGAGCCAGAGTTTCTAAAAGGGGCAAATGCAAAATCATCACAGTCTTCTGGGAAGACAAATGACATATCCCAAGATGTCTACCTAAACTGTGGCAAATGGGGTCACTGGATGTGTGACTGCCGTATGGACAAGGCAGACATGAAGGAAGTGAAGGCGGTGCAAGGCTCCGGCATCAAGTATGTTTTTCATAAACATGTTCACTATTGGTTTCAAAATTGGATTTTTTATACTAAGTGTTGTACATATATATGTACTGATGTGCGGAATCTGCTGATTAGCAGGAGACTGGCTTCAGTTGAGATCAACCTGCGAGTCAGAAATGAGACGAGAGTCGATGTTTTAACCGTAGAATCCTAAGTTTAGGAACTACCTTTCGGGTGTGTACTTAAATTAGGAAACTGTTATAATGTAACTAGTTTGACTAGAAATATTATCTCTATATCTAAGTTTAACCCGTTGTGGGTATACCTTTATATTCTAGAATACTAAGTGTTTTTATTTTATAAAGATGATATTGAGATAAACACATTAGATGTGAATAACAGTATTTATATTTTGAATATAAATGAATCTCATACATATGACATGACAAATAAAAATAGTTCTAACTGAATTAATCTGATGAGACTTATTTGTGGCATTGTTGTCTGGGACATATTAAACAAGACTCGTATATCAACACTTTTGAAGAGTGGGTACTATGACATATTTGATTATATTTAAATAATGTGTACGAATCTAGTTTATCAGGCAAAGTGCCTAAAATACTTTTTACTTGGTAAAAATACAAGTGCCACCGATCTGTTAGCCCTCGTTCATAGTGACATAAGTGGGCCCATATCTAGCTAGGCTAGAGGTGGATATGAATACTTCGTAACCTTTACGGATGTGGCATCGTGTTTTGGTTATGTGTTTCTTTTGAAACACGAATCGGAAACTTTTGATAAAATCAAAGAGTTTTGACACGAAGTAAACTGACAGATCGGCTAAAGTATAAAACCGTACCGGTTAGACCGTGGTGGAAAATACTTAAACAATAAGTTTCTCAATTACCTGAAAGAGTATAGTATTCTTTCACAAAGGACTCCTCTCGGAACACCTAAATTTGACGGTGTGTCCGAACAGAGAAACCAAACTTTGTTGGACATAGTTAGGTTAATTATGAGTCGCTCTGAGCTACCATTTTCCTTCTAAGGATACGCATTAAACAGTGCAATACTTATTTTGAATAAGGTTCCATAAAAATCTGTTAAACAGACTTCATATTAGATATGAACAGGAAAGAAACAGGGTTTTCTCATTCCTGGAGATTTGGGAATGCTGGGCATATGTTTGGATGATACCAAACTAGAACCCAAATCGGATAAGTGCCTAATTTGTAGGTTATCCTAGGGTAACCAAAGTATAGAGTACTTATACAACTCACAAGAGAACAATTTAATTGTTTCTCTCCATGCGGTTTTCCTAAAAGGAATACCTATATGCAGTGGTAAGTGGGAGGAAAGTACAACTCGATGAAAATCGGAGTAATATTGTTCCAGGCACAGATTCCTTAACGGAACATAGACAGTTCATCAGGGATGAAACTGTACCACAATCTTCGAATACACAAGAACCGCGAAAGTCGGAGAGAGTCAGAATACACAAGAACTGCGCAAGTCGGAGAGAGTCAAAACAAGTAAACAAGGTTTGCAAGTTAAATCGATCCATTTATGGATTGAAGCAAGCATTGCATTCTTGGAACTATCATTTTGATGTAATCATAATGGTATATGATTTAATTCAAAACGAAAATAATTCTTGTGTATATAAGGAGGTTAGTGGGAGCACACTGACAATGATTGTCCTAAATAATGATGATATATCATTTCTTGGAAATGACATTCCCATAATACAAATCGGTGAAAGCTTGGCTTTCATGAAAATTCTCCGTAGAATACTTGGGAGAGACAACCTTTATTCTAGGAATAAGGATCTACTGGGATAGATCTAAAAGTTGTTGGCACTCTCCGAGAACTTGTACATTGAAAAGATGTACGAGACCAGATGTCTCATAGGCTTTGAGCATATGGAGTCACAATCAGTCCAATCCAAGTGATAGTCACTGGATTGATGTAAAGAACATCCTTGAGTATCTTAGATGAACTAAGGATGCTTCCTTAAGCTATGGAGAAAGAGAACTTGAAGTGACTGGGTTCACCGTTGCAAGTTTCCAAACCAAAAAAATGACTATAAGTCGTAATAAAGAGTACTATATAGTTTGAATAACGGAACAGTGAGCTAGAAATCTTCCAAGAAAGATATTGTTGCCGAATAAACAACAAAAGTGAAATATTGCTGCAGCTGAGGCAGCAATAGCAGCACTTTGGATCTATATAATCATAATAAGATTAGGTGTAGTTCTGTTAGCGGCTGAGCTAGGCTACAGCACAGGCTAAAGAATTAATAGTCTCATCAACGATCCAAATATATACTTCAACTGTTCATCTGATTCGTTCGGATCATACATCGTGGCGATGTGATGATCGAATAAATCACATCAGATGATAACCTTGCAAATCCACTGACGAAAGCAGTTTCTCAGCAGAAGTTTGAGTGAACCGTACATAGTTCAGGTGTAGGACACTTGAGTGATTGGCTATTGGCCAAGTGGGAGATTGTTGGACAATTATGACCCATAGCATCACTATTTGTACAGAACATGGTGTTGTTGTACAAATTAACTATGTGACAAAGGAAATTGCTCTTTTATCATTTGTAATTGGATTACCAGGATATATAAATGATAAAAGTCCATATGATTAGTTCCGGATTAATAAGATATGAGACAGTATTAATCCACTAAGGTTTAATCATTAAATATCTCTAGTCGTAGTATTTTCAAGACTGGACATCGATATTGCGGAATAGACTAGTATTGCACTTGTGCGTGTTATGGGAGCATAACATCATAGTTCTCATATATTTAAGTATTGGATACTTATGCAAGTACGATAGGAGGTTGTGTTTACCGATGGCAGGGAAACAGCTTCGCTCTGGATAGAATCCTCGGAATTCCATTGGTAGTATGACTATGTGTCTATGGAAGTCTGAATCAGGGTAGGTGTATTTGGTCTTAACCTGAGACTTGCATCGCTAATACTTGTGACAATCAATATACTTTGGTTTTGGTCGTCCAGGGCTTTAACAGGTTCTGTGTATGCCTCTTCTGGGTATATTGAGAATCGTAGTGTATTGGGTGTGATGTCAAGATGGAAGTATCACTCTAGTCATATAGAGATGATAATCACGCAGGATACAGAACTAGTACTCTTTAGTACTGCAGTCATCGGGATAATATGACTAGGTCATGCTTATCCGATTATAGAGACTAGTTACCAGAGATCCCACATATCCTTCGTACTGGGCAGACACAATTCCAGCCCCAGGCCTAGCATGTGACGTCCGATACTGGATCGCAATACGCAATACTATGTATATTACGCCTGATATAGATTATATATTCCTTTAAGAATATTTCTGGAGAATTTGGTAGGCACGGTGCTTTGCTAGAAGCCAACCATGTCTTGTAAATCGGTAAAAATGTAGTACTAGATACGTACATGTTCGGATAGTCCGACGACCGGATTTACTACCAACATATCCAGAGATCTCATGGGTCGCTTCCCAAAGATTCACCGATGACGTATGACTCATACATAATTAATCTGGGATTAATTATAAGAGAGAGAAAATTAATCTGGGATTAATTATGGAGATATTTTATTTGTTATAAAATACTATTTAAAGAGAGAGAACGATTAATTTGGAATTAATCGATAAAATAATATATTCGATATATTATACGAAATTAGATTTCGACGCTGAATTAATATTAGATTTTAATTCGGGCGAACGAGTTAATTTAGAATTAATTCGCTAGCAATGTGAATAGTAATTTTACTAGGCATAATTATTTAAATAAATTTAATTTAATTACGTCGCAACGGAAAATTCGTTAATTCGGAATTAGCGAACCCGAGCCCGGGAGTGTTTGCGAGCCCACTCGGATTTCGAATCAAGTGGGCCCCACAAGTCACATCACGCGTCACATCATTAGTCATTCAAGTGATGGAGGTCTTGTCACCTTTTTAGTGATTGACACCTTGTCATCTTTGATTAATGGAAGTGGTTGAAGACTTTAAAGTCTTGTACCAAATTTTGAATTTGGTAATTGATATTAGATTTTTGAAATCTAAAAATGCAATACACTTCATCTAATCTATCTCTCTCTCTCACGGTTTTACAACCAATTTTTCTCTCCTCTCCCTCACGACTTTGAAGCCAATTTTTCTCTCTATTTCTCTCATTGGCCGAGAGATATAAGAAAGAATAAGAAGATTTGATGCAAATCTTCAATACTGCTAGCACATCAAATGAGTCATTCAAATGTGATAGGGAAACCAATCCTTGAGCATGGAATCAACACTCAAAGCTTGGAGCTTGAAGATCAACATAAGGAGGGCTTGGCCAAATACATCAAGGAGCAAAATTTTGTTGTTCAACGCATCCACTTAGCCGATCAAAGTGAGTATTTCCGCTACTTTACTTTATTGTATTCGCACATTTAATTGCTTAATTTGATCTTGGTTTGACCTAGAAAACCCAACATCCAATTGATCTTAGAGATCTACCTAGTTAAGTTTCATACAGCTTGTTGGCCAAAGTCAAGTTTGTGTGTTATTTAATGGGATTCTAGCCCACTAGGAAACTAGGTTTCCCGAGTACTCCACAGAGGGTTAGAGGCTCGCCGAAAAATAGTGGGAGGCTAGTATTAAATTTGTAATTTCGTTTGGATACTTCCCAACACGCGCTCTTTTATTTTATTTATCGTTGTTATTAATACATATTAGTTGGACTAATATATATTATTGCTTTCTATGAACAGTTGGACTGTACTTAAAATTCTACGCCACTTGTAGTTGGTTATATAGTTGAGCTATAGTGACCATTACATTTTGAGTGTACCCAAAATCGTTGATTGGATAGTTGGACTATAGCAATCAAGATGACTGAAAGATTAGCGTCAAAGGACATAATCCTGGGTGAAACTGTCTTTAAAGGCGTAAATTTCCAGATTGCGAAATGAATCTCAGGATAGTCCTGGGTGCTGAGAAGTTACTCTATTGGATAGAGAAACTCATCGGGCCCTGAGCCCAGAATTGAGCAAATAATAGAGCATGAGCTTAGGAAGCCTCATTGTGATGATAACTTTAGTGCCCAATCTATCATGCTTGCCGCAATGACTCCTTAATTTCATCGTCAGAACAAAGGATTAGATCATTGTACCATGATATTGAAATTAAAGGATTTTCATAGATCTAACCTTAGATCTTAGATGTACAAATTGCAAAAGAAGCTCTTTCGCTCGCGTATGTCAAAGGGTATATCTGTCGACCACTAGGTGTCGTAGATGATTGCTGACATTGAGCAGCTAGGTTAGCTGGGCATTACCTATAAAGCCGATACTTCCATAGATTTGATCTTACAGTCTCTGCCCGAATGCTGGGACGGGTTCATCTTGAACCAAGAGAAAACTCTTGGAAAGTTAATGGCTATGCTCAAGGAGGCAGAGCCAGAGCTTCCAAAAATGGCAAGAAGCGCAAGGTGCATCTTACTTCGACATCCCAGAAAGCTTCTGGGGTGTGAAGAAAAAGGGCAAAGGCAAAATCATCACAGTCTTCTAGGAAGACAAAGGACATATCCCAAGATGTCTGCCTAAACTGTGGCAAACAGGGTTACTGGAAGCGTGACTGCCATATCGACAAGGCAGACATGAAGGAAGTGAAGGCGGGCAAGGCTCCGACTTCAGGTATGTTTGTTAGAAACATATCCACTACTAGTTTTAAAATTGGATTTTGATACTGGATGTGGTACATACATATGTACTGATGTGCAGGATCTGCTGATTAGCAGGAGACTGGCTTCAGATGAGATCGACCTACGAGTCAGAAACGGGACGAGAGTCGCTATTTTGGGTGTGGGAACCTAAGTTTTGGAACTGCCCTTTGGGCATGTACTTAAGTTAGGAAACTGTTATAATGTACCTAGTTTGACTAGAAACATTATCTCTATATCTAGTTTAACCCGTTGCGGTTATACCTTTATGTTCCAGTACACTGGGTGTTTTGTTTATAAAGATGATATTGAGATATACATATTAGATGTGAATAACAATATTTATATTTCGAATATAAATGAATCTCAAACATATAACATGATAAACAAAAAGCTAAAACTGGGTAATTCAGATGAGACTTATTTGTGGCATTAATGTTTGGGACACATTAACAAGAATCATATATCCACTCTTTGGAAGAATAGATACTTAGACGAATTTGATCCTAAATCATATGATGTCTGTGAATCTTGTTTATTAGGCAAAGTGCCTAAAACGCCTTTTAGCGGTAAAAGTGTACGTGCCACCGAGCTGTTAGCCCTCGTTCATGGTGACGTATGTGGGCCCATGTCTAGCTAGTCTAGAGGTGGATATAAATACTTCGTAACCTTTACGGATGTTGCATCGGGTTATGGTTATGTGTTTCTAATGAAACACAAGTCGGAAACTTTTGATAAATTCAAAGAGTTTCGACACGAAGTAGAAAAACAGACTGACAAAAGTATTAAAAATATTATGGTTGGACCGTGGAGTAGAATAATTAAGCAATGATTTTTAAGATTACTTGAAAGAGTATGGTATTCTTTCACAGTGGACTCCTCTCAGAACACCTCAATTGAGTGTTGTGTCCGAACGGAGAAACCGAACTTTGTTGGACATGGTAAGGTTAATGATGAGTCATACTGAGCTATAAATTTCCTTCATGGTATACGCATTGAACAGTGCTATACTTATTTTCAATAAGGTTCCGACAAAGTCTGTTGGACAGACCCCATATGAAATATAGACAGGAAAGAAACCGGATTTCTCATTCCTGAAGATTTGGGGATGCTGGGCATATAATTAAACGTTTGGATGGTACCAAACTAGAACCCAAATCGGATAAGTGACTATTTGTAATTAGTTATCCTAAGGAAACCAAAGGATATTATTTCCACAACCCATTAGAGAACAAAATATTTGTTGTTCTCCATGCAGTTTTCCTTAGATGAATTCCTATATGCAGAGGTATGTGGGAGGAAAGTAGAACTCGATGAGAATCAGAGTAATACTATTTCTGGCACCGATCCCTAACGGAACACGAACAGTTCATCAAGGATGAGACTGTTCCACAACCTTCTAATATAAAATAACCGCGTAGGTCGGAGAGAGTCAGAAAACAACCTTAGAGGTATGGGTTTCTGATCTCACCTCATGTAGATATTAATCTTATATGAGGAAGACAAACCGGCTATGTATGAGGAAGTGATACAGGGTATCGACTCGATTTATGGCAAAATGCCATGAAGTCCAAAATGGATTCCATGTATACAACCGAGTTTGGACACTGGTTGATGTACCAGAAGGCATTGTGCCTATTGGTAGCAAATGAATCTTCATGATGAAAACATACATTTATGGAAACATACAAACGTACAAAGCTAGGCTTGTAGCAAAAAGTTATCGTCATCAACATGATGTTGATTACGATGAAACATTTTACTCGTTGCCATGATTAAATCCATTCGGATAATGCTTGCTAATGCTGCATATTTCATAATAAAATATGGCAGATGGTCATCAAAACCGCTTTCCTTAACGGAAACCTTTTGGAGGATGTTTTATACAACACCTTGACGATTTTTTCATACCAAAACATTCAAACGAGGTTTGCAAGTTAAACCAATCCATTTATGGATTGAAGCAAGTATTATGTTCTTGGAACCAATGTTTTGATAAGATCATAATGGATTATGGTTTCATTCAAAATGAAGATGATTCTGGTGTATATAAGAAGGTTAGTGGGAGCGCACTGACAGTGATTGTCCTATACGTTGATGATGTATTGCTTCTTAGCAATCACATTCCCATACTAAAATCGGTGAAAGCTTGGCTTTCAATAAAATTCTCCATGAAATACTTGGGAGAGGCAACCTTTATTCTAGGAATAAGGATCTACTAGGATAGATCTAAAAGTTGTTGGCACTCTCCAAGAACCCATACTATGTTAGACATGTACGCGACCTGGTGTCTCATATGCTTTGAGCATCTGAAGTCACAATCAGGCCGATCCAGGGGATGGTCACTGGATTGATGTAAAGAACATCCTTAAGTATCTTAGACGAACTAAGGATACATTATTAATCTATGGAGAAGGAGAACTTGAAGTGACTAGGTTCACCGACGCAAGTTTTCTAACCAATAATTACGACTGTAAGTCGCAATAAGGGTACATATTTTGTTTGAATAACGGAACAGTGAGCTGAAAATCTTCCAAGCAAGATACTGTTGCCAATTCAACAACAAAAGCGGATTATATTGTTGCGGTTGAGGCAGCAAAAGAATCATTTTGGATCTATAAAATTCCTAATTAGATTAGGAGTAGTTCTGTTAGCATCTGAGCTACGCTATAGCACAGGCTAAGGAATTACGGTCTCATCAATGATCTAAGTATGTACTTCGATGGTTTCATCTGATTCATCATATCATACATTGTGGCGATGTCAAGATCGACAAGATCGTTTCAGATGATAACCTTTCAGATCCGCTGAAGAAAGTGATATCACAGCATAAACATGAGCAACCCGTACATAGTTCAGGTGTTGGACACTTGAGTGATTGGCTATAGGCCAAGTGGGAGATTGTTGGACGATTATGACCCATAGCATCAATGTTTGTAAAAGACATGGTGTTCTTTGTATAAAATAACTATGTGACAAAGGAAATTACTCTTTTATCATTTGTAATTGGATTACTTGGATATATAAATGATAAAAGTCAATATGATTAGTACTGGATTAATAAGATATGAGACAGTATTAATCCACGAAAAGTTTAATCATTAAATATCCATAGTCGTAGTATTATCGAGACTGGACATCGATAATGCGGAATAGACTAGTATTGCATTTGTGCGCGTTATGGAAGCTTAACGACATAGTTCTCATATATTTAAGTATTTGATACTTATACAAGTGTGATATGAGGTTCTGTTGGCCGTTGGATCGGGAACAGCTTCGCTTGGGATAGACCCTTCGGAATCCCATTGGTAGTATGACTATGTGTCTATGGGAATCCGAATCATGGTAGGTGTATTTGGTCTTAACCTGAGACTTGCATCGCTAATACTTGCGACAATCAGTATAATTAGGTTCTGTGTACGCCTATTCTGGGTATACTGAGAATCGTAGTGTGTTGGGTGTGATGACAAGCTGGAAGTATCACTTCAGTCATATAGAGATGATGATCACGCAGGGATACAGAACTAGTACTCATAAATGCTATAGCTATCGGGATAGTATGACTAGGTCATGATTATCCGATTAAAGAGACTAGTTGTTTATGATCCGATATATGCTCCGTACGGGGCTGACACAATTCCAGCCCTAGGCGTAGTATGTGACATCCGATACTAGATCGTAATACGCAATACAATGTATACTACGCCAAATACAGATTATATATATTCCATGTTGAATATATTTCTGGAGAATTGGGTAGGCATGGTGCTTTGCTAGAAGCCAATCATGTCTTGTAAATCGGTAAGAACGTGGTACCGGGGTACACACATGTTCGGATAGTCCGATGACCGTATTTACTGCCAACATATACAGGAATCTCTTGGGTGGCTTTCCAAAGATTCACCGATGACATTTGACTCGAACAGAATTAATCTGGGATTAATTATCAGAGAAAGAATTAATCTGGAATTAAATTCGTCGAGAGGAGAGAACACGATTAATTTGGAATTAATTGAAAAAGTAAATTTAATAGTGAAATTGGATTTTACTATTTAATTTAATTAATTGGGCTAAAATAATATATTAGATATATTAATTGAAATTGGATTTCAATGCGAAATTAAATTGGATTTTAATTCTAGCGAACAAATTAATTTTGAATTAATTCGCAAGCGACTTCCGTAATGATTTTACTGGGTATTATTATTTAATTAAATTAGATTTAATTACGAAGCGACAGAAAATTCATTTAGTCGGATTAAACGAAACGGGCCAAAGTGTGTTGTGTAAGCCAACTAAATTTGGAATTTAAATGGGTGGGACCCATGACTTACATCAACTTGTCACTATTTGTGATGTAAGTAGATGGAATAGTAAATGTGGCATTTACTTCCCAAACCTACCAAGTCAACACACACCAACTTTTTGTATATGTTTTGTTTTTGAAAACAAAGTGTGAACTATTCACTCTCTCCCTCATATCTCTCTCTTGGCCGAATACATACTCCTTGGAGGAGAAAATTTTTCTTTCTTTTTTTGGTCAAAGCTAGCACTTTGGGAGTCAACTAAGGTGATATGGAAACTCACCCTTGAGTTTGGAATTCAAATCAAAGGCTTGGAGCTTCCAACAAAGAAGAAAAATTCTTGAACATCATCCGATCAAAGTGAGTATTTCCGAAACTTTCTTTGATTTATTCACACACAAATCACCTTAGAGATCATTGACATGTTCTAGGAACACCTACACTTGAATGGCTTCTCATATTTGTCTTTCTCTTAAACTCTATCTTTTTTTATCTCATCATCAAATATGCTGAATATTTTGGCCTTAAAAAGCCTTGTCTATGGTGTTGTAGGCTTGATCACATCTTTGACTCTAAAAAGAACAAAAAAAATCTTATGGAGATCTTGTGTGTGATGCTCATGCTAAGGAGATTTCTAAATTGTGATTCTGTTCAAATCATCAAAAGCTATCTGATTCTCAAGATTCGTGTGAGGATTGTTATGCTTCATCGCTGCAGCTTGACAATCCTGAATTTTCAAGATATTATGCTTTCTTTCCATGGATGAAGAAGATTGGTTTGATTCAAGGTACTGGTGAAGTTGCAGTTGAAAAATGTGAACTGAAAGCTAAATGTTCTTGTTGTGGTGTACGCTCAGAGACGAATTTTCATTCTCCTTGTGTCTTACTCAAGCCTTTTTGGGAAGTTTTTGTTGGAGTTGGTACTCGACGTGCCGATTTCTCATGTATTTCCTTGTAAATACGTGTATGAATAATATTTTGTTATGAATAAAATTTACAGTTTCGTCAATATATTATCTTAGGAATGGTAAAGACGTACTAGACCTAGGAATGATTAAGTTATAACGTAATTGTAAAGGCGTCACAGTTGACATTGAGAAATGTTATAACAGTATCATTCTTAAGCTGTTCCTGGTCAAAGTTTACATTCTTGGTCCGAAAGTAAACCCGGGAGACTGGTACATGTCGTATATCGAAATATTAGATTCTGGTGGTTTATCTCAATGAACCACGAGTCTAGGGAGACTCGTATAGACATGTAGGTGTTCATAGCGGATGAGAACTGAACGACTCACAGAAGATTCCTAATAGATTGTACGCTTGCGTCAATAGGAATCTTCACGAGTTGAGTAGCATAGTGGTCCTTTGACTTGAGATACCATGGTAGATATACGAGTTATCCTCCACACTGTAACATCCTCGATTTGGGAGATGTTACCGGCATGGAATATAGCATACTAACCCCATAAGCCTCTTACTCTCTAACCATGAACAAATACTCATAATATTTTATTTATTTAAATATCTTAAGTATGGGACCGTAGCCCAAGCTAAAAAACATAACATAAAAACTCAACATTAATGACTGTACTCAATAACACTTACTTTTACAATGACTACTACAACCAAAGACTAATATATGACTTTTACTTGACTCTGACTGGACTCTCACTCTTTCTGACTTGAACTGATGGACTCAATACCCTAGTGACTGCATCAGTATCTGTCCTCCTGAGCTCGTCCTCCGAGAATACCTGCAAAATAAGGAAACTGAGAGTGGGGGTTAGATCATTGTACGATCTAAGTGAGTTGACAAAAACTAAAATACTGATATAAAAATATTTGGTTCTGAAATCAAAGTTCCAGAAATAACTTTATATAAAAACTCTTTTTTCTGAAAACCTTGTCTGAAATCTCTTTTATAAATCTTATTGTAGGAGAGAAGCGGGGTTTACCGCTATGCCTATGATATTCAGCGACCACGACACTGTTGGGCTCGAAGCCCGTAGAGAGTACGGATTAGCCCGCGGGGGACTAAACCTGAGAATGAATGAGTCGCCACCTAGTGTGAACTGGGAAAGATTTAAGGTCGCACTCACCCTTCGCAAGGGAAGAACTCAAACCGTTGGGTTCGAAATGGTCCCTTACGTATGACAGTATAATGTACGGGTTCACACAATGCTATAGTCAAGTCTTATGCAGTTCATGCAAGGCAATTCAAATAAACACAAATCTGCACACCCATAAATATTAATAGATATAATATGGCTTCACACAAAGATATAATAAAATCACTCATGCATGATATAAGGTGACTGATTAATGAAATAAATTAATATGAACGATGTAAAATATAAATAAGAGCAAAAGTATAATGCAATATAAATAATTAATCACACACACATAATGCAAAAGGAATAACTAAGGAAGTAAAGATGCATAAAATATAAAGAAAGAGGTCGACGCATATATGAGTATTTCTCGAGTGGCACATGGAGTTGTATCCCAAGTACAAACCGCACTACCGTCCATTCAGATTTGGCTACGGGATTTACGTCTGGGTTTCCATCCGATATACCACGAGGGATAATAACACACATAATCATCAATGCAATGTAAACAGACATAAAAATTATAACCTTGCATATACGGATAATCCTCAACATGAATAATCATAAATAAAATAAAGGCGAAATAATAAAATAACAATAAAAGTGAATAAATAAATAAAAATAAACAACGAAATGCGAAAGAAGAAATGTGGCCAGAGATTTGGTCGTTCTTTTGATGTAGGACTTCGCATACCTGGCTGGACATATTTCACGTCCAGCCAGACATGCAGCGTCCGGAACTATAAAAATAAATATGGAAATGGTGCCCTCAGGTCTTACCTTTTAAGTTGCTTTCTCAGAAGTGCGTTAGGCCGTCGCCGGATGGATCGAAGCTTGGTTTCAAGGTTTGGTTCGCAGTTTCTGGTTGTTGGTTCGTGGTTTCTGGTTGCTGGTCGTTGTTTATGGTTGCTTCACACTGATGTCGCTGGTTATTGGTTGTTGCTTACGCTATTTCTAGTTGTTGTTTGCGATGTTTCTGCCTCTCACGTTGCTTTTCTTTTTTCGTTGTTTTTTTCAGTGATGCCCTAAAGATGAAGAAAAGAGCCTCTCTTGGCCAGTCCTCACCCCTTTCTTTTATAGTTGCTGCCTCCTAGGGTTTTCTTATTTTTTCCTTCAATGTTACCGCCACTCTCTCTCTCTCCTCCCTTTTGTGTCAAGATTTTCTTTTCCATATAAGCTGCTTAAGGGATTTACAAGGGAAACTCAAATCACTTATATTAGGAAGGGAGAATTCTTTCTAGTTTGGTCCTAGGATCTTTCATATTTGGCAAGAAGGGGATTTCAAATCTTTGTTAATTTCGTGAGGATGGGATCCCAAAATCTCATTAAATTGGAAAGTGTTGATGCTCTCATAACTAATGAGATTTTATCATATTTGGGAAGATTATGCATGGGCTGCATGGTCAGAGGTTGGATGGGCCGAAGTTGAGGGTGCAAGGGCTGATTGTGTGGGCTGTATGGGCCGATTGCATGGGCTGCATGGTGGGTCCGAAGCTAAGGTTTGAAGCAGAGGCTTGACTGAGTAAATCCGAGACTGGCCAGTGAATTCGAATCCAATGATGGGCTAATTTTGGAGGTTTTCCTTCCTTTCGGCATTCGTTTTTCATAACTTCCATAACTTTTCAGGTAGTGCCTCCATATGAGGCTCATCATCGAGCTCATGCAAAAAATACAATGTCTACAGTCGCCCCCACTTTGATGGGCTTGTGCAGTGTGTGACAGTGACAACCCTATCAAAGTCATGCATGCATTTTTACTTACCTGATCCGTCCTCATTCTCAAGGCTCTTTGCTCGTCCTCATTCCCGAGTGTAGGCACTGCATTTTTGCATAAGACCCGATGATGAGCCTCGTATGGAGGCACTACCCTTTAAGTTACGGAAGTCGCGGGAAACGGACGTCGGAAGAGAAAACTCAATACCTTGCTAGATTTCATATGTTTGCTTAGCCTCGGGTTTGCTCGATTAATCTTTGTTTAACTGTTAGACTCGTCCCAAAAGTCCGCGCACCAAACCAAAGCCACACGCACAACCCCAAAGAACCAAGCCTCCAAGCCCAACCCAAAATAATTAAAACATTAAACACATGTTAAAATCCAAACGAATCAACTTCCTAATTTAAATAAATTACATGCCTAAATTAAATAAATCAAATCAAATCTCCTTCCTAAATTAAATAAATCAAATCAAATCACATTCCCAATTTAAATAAATCACATGCCTAAATTAAACAAATCAAATCAAATCACATGCCTAAATTAAATAAATCAAATCAAATCCCATAAATCGCTTTCATAAACTAAATAAATCACCTTCTTAAATTAAATAAATCTTTTCCTTATAACAAACTAATTAAATATTCCCCATTATTACACAATCTTCGTTTCCTACCCATGCAAGGAAAACCCTGACCCACTCCTATAAAAAGACACACAAACCAAACCCTTGAACCGAGAGAGCTCATTCACGGCCAGCACACAAGAAAACTGGGAAACAT
>SKCR01052721.1:0-55131 GCA_019454045.1 Zanthoxylum bungeanum
GTTTCATTTATGAAATATGGCAGCTGAACGTCAAAATCGCTTTCCTTAAATGGAAACCTTTTGGAGGATGTTTATAACATCCTGACGGGTTTTTCATACCAAAATGAGCAAACAAGGTTTGCAAGTTAATTCGATCCATTTATGGATTGAAGCAAGCATTGTGTTCTTGGAATTATCATTTTGATGTAATCATAATGGTATATGATTTAATTCAAAACGAAAATGATTCTTGTGTATATAAGGAGGTTAGTGGGAGTGCACTGACAGTGATTGTCCTAAAAATGATGATATGTCATTTCTTGGAAATGATATTCCCATAAAACAATCGGTGAAAGCTTGGCTTTCATGAAAAATTCTCCGTAGAATTCTTTAGAGAGACAACCTTTATTCTAGGAATAAGGATCTACTGGGATAGATCTAAAAGTTGTTGGCACTCTCCGAGAACTCGTACATTGAAATAAATGTACGTGACCTGGTGTCTCATATGCTTTGAGCATATTGAGTCACAATCAGGCCAATCCAAGTGATAGTCACTGGATTGATATTAAGAACATCCTTTAGTATCTTAGATGAAATAAGGATGTTTTCTTATACTATAGAGAATGAGAACTTGAAGTGATTGGGTTCACTGCTGCAAGTTTCCTAACCGATAAAAATGACTATAAGTCATAATAAAGGTACTATATAGTTTGAATAACGGAACAATGAGCTGGAAATCTTCCAAGCAAGATACTATTACCAAATAAACAACAAAAGTGGAATATTGCTGCAGCTGAGGAAGCAATAGAAGCCTTTTGGATTGATAATAATCCTAATCAGATTAGGAGTAGTTCTGTTAGCAGCTGAGCTAGGCTACATCACAGGCTAAAGAATTAATGGTCTCATCAACGATCCAGATATATACTTCAAATATTCATCTGATTCGTTCGGATCATATATCGTGGTGATGTGATGATCGAATAAATCGCATCAGATGACAACACTGCAAATCTACTGACGAAAGCATTTTCTCAGCAGAAGTTTGAGCAAACCATACATAGTTCGGGTGTAGGACACTTGAGTGATTGGCTATAGGCCAAGTGGGAGATTGTTGGACAATTATGACCCATAGCATCACTATTTGTACAGATCATGGTGTTGTTGTACAAATTAACTATATGACAAAGGAAACTGCTCTTTTATCATTTGTAATTAGATTACCAAGATATATATGATAAAAGGTCCTTATGATTAGTTCCGGATTGAAATGATATGTGACAGTATCAATCCACGAAGGTTTAATCATTAAATATCCCTAGTCATAGTATTATCAAGATTGGACATCGATAATGCTGAATAGACTAGTATTACACTTGTGCGCGTTGTGGGAGCATAACGGCATAGTTCTCATATGTTTGGGTATAAGATACTCCTGCAAGTGTAATACGAGGTTGTGTTTACCGATGGTACGGAAACAGCTTCTCTCTGGATAGACCCATCAGAATTCCATTGGTAGTATGACTATGTGTCTATGGAAGTCCGAATCAGGGTAGGTGTATTTGGTCTTAACCTGAGACTTGCACCGCTAATACTTGCGACAATCAATAGACTTTGGTTTTGGTCGTCCAGGGCTTTAACAGGTTCTGTGTATGCCTCTTCTGGGTATATTGAGAATCATAGTTTGTTGGGTGTGATGTCAAGATGGAAGTATCACTCCAGTCATAGTGGAGATGATGATCACGTAGGATATGGAACTGGTGCTCTTTTTTGCTGCAGCTATCGGGATATTATGACTAGGTCATGTTTATCTGATTTTGGAGACTAGTTACCAGAGATCCGATATGTGCTTCGTACGGGGCAGACACAATTCCAGCCCCAGGCCTAGCACGTGACATCCGATACTGAATCGTAATATGCAATACTACGAATACTACGCCTGATAAAGATTACATATTCCTTTAAGAATATTTCTGGAGAATTGGGTAGGCACGGTGCTTTGTTAGAAGCCAACCATGTCTTGTAAATCGGTAAAAATGTAGTACTAGGTACGTGTGTGTTCGGATAGTATGACGACCAGATTTACTGCCAACATATCTGGGGATCTCATGGATCACTTCCCGAAGATTCACCGATGACGTATGACTCGCACATAATTAATCTGGGATTAATTATATGAGATAGAACATTAATCTAGGATTAATTACAGAGATATTTTATCTAGGATAAAATATTATTTAAAGAGAGAAAACAATTAATTTGGAATTAATCGATAAAATAATATATTCGATATATTATACGAAATTGGATTTCGACGCGGAATTAAAATTAGATTTTAATACGGGCAAACGAGTTAATTTAGAATTAATTCGCTAGCGACGTGAATAGTAATTTTGATAAGCATAATTATTTAAGTAAATTTGATTTAATTAAGTCGCAACGGAAAATTCATTAATTCGGAATTAGCGAACCCGAGCCGGGAGTGTTTGTGGGCCCACTTACATTTCAAATTCAAGTGCGGCCCACAAGTCACATCAAGCGTCAAATCACTAGTCAATCAAGTGATGGAAGTCACATCACTTTGAGTGAAGTGATGCTTGTCATAATTGATTGATGTGAATAGTGATGTGAGTTGTTGTAGGCATTTATTGCCATTTTGGCTCCAAAATATTGTTTGACTTTTTGAAAGGCATATACATAATTTTGGAAAACAATTTTGGTATTAGTTTTTGGAAAACCAAAATACAACATACCAACTCATCTTCTTTCTCCCCTCTTCTTCTCCATTTTCGGCCAAGGGCCAAAATATTTCCTCTCTCATTTTCCTCTCAAAGCCGAGAGTCACAAGGAGTAATGGAAGGATTTATGGAAAACTTTTCCTAGTGCTAGCACACCAAAGAGTCATCCAAAGGTGATAGGGAAACAAAACCATGGGCATGGAATCACACACAAATCTGGAGCTTGGAGATTCAACTTGGAGCACAAAAAGGGAGCCATAGTCGAAACTTCAAGGAGCTTGACGAAAATTTTTGTTGTTCCTCGCATCGCAAAGGCCGATCATTGTAAGTATGATTCTACCATACTTATTTATTGTATTCACATATTTTCATTGCTTGAATGATCTTGGGACTATAGTAGAAACCCAACAACGGTATCTGACTCATGTTGTCTCTCTCATCTTGAGTTTTAGGAAACATGTCCTTAGATAGAGTGACGCCATGTGACACTTGCAACAATCCCCTCTTGGACTGATTCATGTTGAATCTCTTCAACACTTTGTCAATGTACGTGTTCCGGGAGAATCCAAACAGCTTTCTAGATCTATCTCGGTAGATATTTATTCCTAGAATAAAGGCTGCTTCTCACAGATCCTTCATGGAGAATTTTAATAAAAGCCAAGCTTTCACCGATGTTAACATGGGAATGCCATTGCCAATAAGCAATATATCATTAACGTAAAGGACAATGAATGTCAGTGCGCTCCCACTAACCTTCTTATATACACAAGGATCATCCTTGTTTTGAATGAAATCATATTCTTTTATGATCTTATCAAAACGTTGGTTCCAAGAACGCGATGTTTTTTTCAATCCATAAATGGATCGATTTAACTTACAAACCTTGTTTGCAAGTCTTGGTACGACAAAATCGTCAGGCTGTTGCATATAAACATCCTCCACAAGGTTTCCGTTAAGGAAAGCATTTTTGACGTCCATCTGCCATATCTCGTAATCGAAATATGCAACAATAGCAAGCATAATCCAAATATATTTAATCATGGCAACGGGTGAAAATGTTTCATCGTAATCGACACCATGTCGTTGACGATACCCTTTCGCTACAAGCCTAGCTTTGTACGTTTCAATGTTTCCATCCATGTCGGTCTTCCTCTTGAAGACCCATTTGCAACCAATAGGCTTTACGCCTTCTGGTGCATCAACCGGTGTCAAAACTTGGTTGGTGTACATGGAATCCATTTCAGAATTCATGGCATCTTTCCATAAACCTAAGTCGATACCTTGTATCGCTTCCTCATACATAGCCGGCTCATCTTCCTCAGTAAGATTATATCCACATGAGGTGAGATCAGAAACCCATACCTCTCAAGTTGTTTTTTGACTCTCTCCGACCTACGTGGTTCTTGTGTATTCGAAGATTGTGGTATAGTCTCATCCCTGATGGACTGTTCAAATTCCGTTAAGGATTCTGTGCCAGTAACAGTATCACTCTGATTTTCATCTATTTCTACTTTCCTCCCACTTATCACTGCATTTAGGAATTCCTTCTCAAGGAAAACCATATGTAGGGCAACAAATATTTTGTTCTTTTGTGGGTGATAGAAGTAATATCCTTTGGTTTCCCTAGGATATCCTACAAATAGGCATTTATCCGATTTGGGTTCTAGTTTGGTACCTTCCAAACGTTTGACGTATGCCCAGCAACCCCAAATCTTCAGGAATGAGAAACCCGATTTCTTTCCTGTCCATATTTCATACGGAGTCTGTTGAACAGACTTTGACGGAACCTTATTCAAAATAAGTATTGCATTGTCCAATGCATATCCCAGAAGGAAATAAGTAGCTATGTACGACTCATCATAGACCTTATCATGTCTAACAAAGTTCGGTTACTCCGTTTGGACACACCGTTTAATTGTGGTGTTCCAGGAGGAGTCCATTGTGAAAGAATACCATATTCTTTCAAGTAATCAAGAAACTCATTGCTTAAGTATTCGCCACCACGGTCCAACCGTAATGTATTAATATTTTTGTGGGTCTATTTTTCTACTTCGTGTCGAAATTCTTTGAATTTCTCAAAGGTTTCTGACTTGTGTCTCATAAGATGCACATAACCATAACGCGATGCATCATCCATAAAGGTTACGAAGTATTCATATCCACCTCTAGCCTGGCTAGACATAGGCCCACATACATCACTATGAACGAGGGCTAACAGTTCGGTGTCACGTGCATATTTACCGCTAAAATGTGATTTATGCATCTTGCCTAATAAACAAGATTCGCAGACGTCATATGAATTTGGATCAAATCCGTCCAAGTACCCACTCTTCGATAGTGTGGATATACGTGTCTTGTTTATGTGTCCCAGACGACAATGCCACATATAAATTTCATCTTTGTTACTTACTTTAAACCTTTTGTTTGTTACATTATATGTTTGACATTGATTCATATTCAAAATATAAAGACCATTATTTACATCAGCAGTGCAAATTTCCATATCATTTTTATACATAAACACCCAGTGTTTCTAAATACAAAAGTATACCCACATTGGGCTAACATAGATACAGAAATAATATTCCTAGTCAAACTAGGTATATAATAACAGTCTGTAAGTTTAAGTACATGCCCCGAGGGCAGTTCTAAAATGAAAGTGCCAACGACCAAAATGGCGACTCGTCTCCCATTTCCAACGCGGAGGTCAATCTCTCCTGAGGCCAATCTCCTGCTAATCTGCAGATCTTGCACATTAGTACATATATGAGTACCACGACCAGAATCAAAAATCCAATTTTTAAAACTAGTAGTAGACATGTTTATTTCTATAACAAACATACCTGAAGCCGGTGCCTTACCTACTTTGATTTCCTTCATGTGTGCCTTGTACTCGCGGCAGTCAGGCTTCTAGTGACCCGCTTCCTGCATTGCAGACATACATCTTGGGATTTGTCCTTACCCTTCCCAGAAGGTTTTGACGATTTGGCCTTGCCTTTCTTCTTCTTCTTTACACTTCCATCGCCTTGGGCCAAGCCCTCGGAGTCTGAGATGTTGAAGCGAAGTGCACCTACGCTTCTTGCCCTTTAGGAGCTCTTTTTCTGCTTCGCGCAGTGTGGACATCAACTCTCCAAAAGTTTGGTCTTGGTTCAACATATTGTAGTTCATGATGAACCCACTCCAAGTGTTGGGGAGAGACTGTAAGATCAAATCTACTGAAGTCTCAGCCTCGAAGACAATGCCCATCTGTCCCAGCTGCTCAATGTCAGCAATCATATATGACACATGGTGCTCAACAGACATACCCTCTGACATTCGAGCACGAAAGAGCTTCTTCTGCAACTCATATCTTTGCGATCTAAGTTTAGATCGGTGAAGATCATGCAACTTCGCCATCATCTCATAGGGATCCAATCCATTATTCTGACGACGGAATTACGGAGTCATAGCAGCAAGCATTATCGATTATGCAGTCGCGTTGTCATCGCTATGAGTTTTCCAAAGCTCTAGCTCAAGCAACTGATCAGGTCAGGGCTTAGGCCCAAGAAGTCTCTCTATAGTGTAGAGCAACTTCTCGGATCCCAGGACAATCTTAAGATTCATATCCCAGTCTTGAAAGTTTATGCCATAAAAGACATTATCGCCCATGACAATATCCCTAATGATTAACTTTCATGTCATCTTAATCGTAATAGTCTATCTATTCAATTAACGATGTATGGGTAAAGTCTAACTGTTACAAGAAAAATAATAAAATATTAGTCCAACTAATAAATAAAATTGACGAAATAATTTGAAAGCGCGTAAAGCTAAGTATTTGAAAGAAATTGCAAATTCAATACTAGCCTCCCACTATTTTTCGGTGAGCCTCTAACCCTCTGTTGAGTACTCGGGAAACCTAGTTTCCTAGTGGGCTAGGATCCCGTTAAATAACACACAACCTTGACTTTTCCCAACAAGCTGTATGATATTTAACTAGGTAGATCTCTAAGATCAATTAGATCTCATCCAATTCCTAGATCCGGTAGGTGGACCTCCAAGTCCGAAACATATATACAATATATATGCCAATATATCCAATATATTTTCCTAACTTTTTCCTCTGAATCAACTAAGCCTTGGCTTTGGCACAACAAGCTTAATGATTCCAGTTAAGCGGAACCCATTGACTTTGGAAAGCTTCGTAATCGATGTCGATAGACAAGAAGTGATCTTGAATTTGGCCAACAAATCACAACTTGGACAAGACATACGATATTGAACAAAGCCTTCACGATTTAAACACATCCGCGATGGACAAAGGTCTTTACTTTGGCCAACAAACCAGTGCCAATCTTGGATCTTGAGTAAGAATCACTCAATGAAAGGAAAACGCTTAATATTTGTTGAGGGTTTTTCGCGTAAATTGGCAACCAATTTATTATTTGTGATTAGGTCTCATCATACACCCTTAAGCATGCCTTCTAAAATCATAATAAGGTGCGGTAAATAAATTAATAATGATATGCGGATGGATATCTCACAGATTGTTCCTAGAACAAATCACTCAATTTCCTGTCCCCGGCTAGCACTATTATAACTTCTACCCAATTACATAATACAATTAAATAAACCTCATTAACATTGAGGGGAATTAGGTGAGAAGATAATTACAAAGAATCGAGAGATAAGGCTGGACACGCAGGTCCAATTTAAAAAATTCTAAATTTACAACAATTTCCAAAATTGCCCTTTCCCTTCTAATATCCATCCGATATACATTATTCATTCAACATATCCATGTATTCACACAACGCATGTTATTCAATCAATCTAATCCAATTAATTAATCTTTGAATAAAGTGATCATCCAATGTTCAAACAACGATTTGATTTGCACGAGTCCAACTTGTTTAAAAATAAGTACTCAAAGTATGAATTCTTGAATTATATCGAACTACAATTTAAATCTAATTTAATTTGTATTCAATACTAATTTTATATTTAATTCCAAATTAAATAACTACATTTTTAATGCGCCTTTACGACTTAGATTCCAAATCTAATATAAATGGGTCTCAAAGCCCAATTAACATCCAATGTCATTTAATTAAAGTCCAATGGGCTTTCAATTAATTTCTTAAGGCATGGACTTTGGTCAATATGGGTCAAACCCAAATACCAAAGCCCAATTAAGGAATCACCATATTTGCTAAGAAACCAATTTCAGCCCATTAGGCCCAATTAAACATAAAAGGCGCATTTGTTATATTTGGACTTAATGGAATGGTTTAGGCCCAATTTGGATCCAATCCAATTGTCCTAAACCAACTTGGCCCAACCAAGCCCATTAGGCCCAAATACAACATTGCAAGCCCAATTCTAAATTAAGCCCAATTAGTCAAATACAAAATTCCAAATTTCATAATTTAATTAAAGTGTATTACATTAATTAATAAAATCTCAATTTAATCGATTAATCATGCTATTCATCATCAATACATGTCCAACATTATTGAAACAAAATATCATCTCATTCCATGCTCAGATACCATTGGGTTTCTAAGATGTCCCAAGATCATTTAAGCAATGAAACATGTGAATACTCAAAGAAGAATTTGCGGAATAATACTCACCATGACTTTAGGGCTATATTGTATTCGGCCAAGCTTTGATTGGATTTTGGAGGTGTTGATCACAAAACCTTTTGCCTTTGAGAAGTCTCTAAGCTTCCTCTTTGAAGTAGATGAACAAGCTCCAAGCTTTGAAAGGATTACAAGCTCTAGGATTGGTTTCCCTATCACCTTATATGATTTTTTGAATGTGCTAGCAACTAGAAAATTTTGCAACAAAATCTTCTTCCTCTTCCTCCTTGTTTCGGCCAAAGAAAAAAATTAGGAGAGAGTAAAATTGGTTCAGAACAGTGAATAATGAGAGAGATGAAGTAATGTGATTTTGTTAACTTGTATTTAAATTTCAAAAATTAAAATAATGATATACCAAAGTTAGTATATAGTCAATCATCTTATCACTTTGTGTGTTGAACAAGTCTTCACAAACCCACCAAAACCCATCACCATAAAGTTAACTAAAGTGAAAAGTGATGTTACTTGTGATGTGACATGTGGGCCCCACTTGATTCAAAATCCGAGTGGGCCCTTAAAATATCCCGGGCTCAGGTTCACTAATTCCGAATTAACTATTTTTTCGTTGCAACGTAATTAAATCAAATTTAATTAAATAATTATGCCTAGCAAAATTACTATTCAAGTCGCTCGTGAATTAATTCATTTGCCCGAATTAAAATCCAATTTTAATTCCGCGTCAAAATCTAATTTCGTTTAATATATCGAATATCTTATTTTATCAATTAATTCCAAATTAATCATTCTCTCTCTTCAAATAGTATTTTATCCTAGATAAAATCTCACGGTTATTAATCCTAGATTAATTATGTTCGAATCATACGTCATCGGTGAATCTTTGGAAAGCGACCCATGAGATCCCTGGATATGTTGGTAATAAATCTGGTCGTTGGACTATCCGAATACGCACGTACCTCGTACTATATTTTTACCGATTTACGAGACATGGTTGGCTTCTAGCAAAGCACTGTGCCTACCAAATTCTCCAGAAATATTCTTAAAGGAATATTTAATCTTTGTCAGGCGTAGTATACGTAGTATTGCATATTGCGATCTAGTATCGGATGTCACATGCAAGGCCTGGGGCTGGAATAGTGTCTGCCCCGTACGAAACATATATCGGATCACAAGCAACTAGTCTCTTTAATCAGATAATCAAGACCTTGTCATATTATCCCGATGGTTGCAACCAATTAGAGTACCAGTTCTGTATCCCTGCGTGATCATCATCTCCATATGAGTGAAGTGATACTTCCGTCTTGATATCACACCCAATACACTACGATTCTTAATAAACCTAGAAGAGGCGTACACAGAACCTGTTAAAGTCCTGGACGACCAAAACCAAAGCGTATTGATTATCGCAAGTACTAGCGATGCAAGTCTCACGTTAAGACCAAATACACCTACCTTGATGTGAATTCCTATAGACACATAGTCATACTACCAATGGGATTCTGTGGGGTCTATCCAGAGCGAAGCTGTTTCCATACCATCGGTAAACACAACCTCCTATCACACTTGCATAAGTATCCAATACTTAAATATATGAGAAATATGTCGTTACGCTTCCATAACACGCACAAGTGAAATACTAGTCTATTCCGCATTATCGATGTCCAGTCTCGATAATACTACGACTAAGGATATTTAATGATTAAACCTTTATGGATTGATATTATCTCATATCTAATAATTCGGAACTAATCATAAGGACTTTTATCATTTATATATTTAGTAATCAAATTACAAAATGATAAAATTCAATTTCATTGTCACACAGTTAATTTGTACAAAAACCCACAATGTCTTTTACAAATTGTGACATTATGGGTCATAATTGTCCAACAAGGTTTACACTACTTGGTCAGTAAAGTAAACCCGTTGAGACCGGTACATGTCATATACTGGAATATATGATTCCAATGGTTTCTCAATGAACCATGACTCTTGGAGACTCGTATAGACATATAGGGTTTATAGCGGATAAACATTGAACTACTCATCAAAGATTCTTAATGGATGGTACACCAACGTCAATAATAATCTTCTCGGGTTCAGAACCATTTGTGATTCTTCGACTTGAGATACCAGTGTGGGAACATGAGACATCGTCCATACTTAGATGGTAGTCACGTCACCGATCTATTCAGATCAACCTCTGCTTATTCGTGGGTGTGGACAGATCCTCAGGGTGTCATCTATGTGTCGATATAAGATCCGTCAGTACTGTGTGTATAGAGCATAGGTAGTCCATATATGATTAGCAATCAGATTAAAAACCATGGGCCCATGGTACACTTTAGAAGTGAGTTCTAAATGTTTTTTTAGAGATTACTAATAGAGACATCGGCGGGATTGTCCCTATAGAGATTTGAGGTTAACATCTATATCTCTGGGATATATCCGGATACCTATGACGGAGGAATTAAACATATACCATGACCTCGACCTGTATGATTCATCAAGTTTATCCGTGATCGTCATAATTTACGGGTGGTAGATTATGGATATGAAATTGGATTTCGTGACGGATATGCCTGAATCTAGAGAGTCTCACTAGTGAAATATACTCGTAGAGCACTAGGACAACTTTTATGAATAATACTGATTATTTATAACTCGTTTAAAGGTTAAATGAAAAAAACATGTGATGGGACCTAATAGTCATTTCCTAATTATTGTGTATTTGTATTTAACGATAGATTTACTAAATACACATTAATTAAATGTCAAATTGTGATATTTGACATATATCATAAATATATATGTATTTAGATATTTAAAGTAAATATAATACATATATTTAAAATATTTGTACTTAAATAATTATTTAATTATTTAATTGTTATATAATTAAATTAATTAAAAATATAAATGTAGGAGCGACCACGACACTATTAGGCTCGCAGCCCGTAGAGAGTACGGTGTAGCCTGCGGGGGACTAATCCGGAGAATAAAGGACGCCACCCAGCGTGAACTGGGAAATGATTTAGGTCGCACTCACCCCTCGCAAGGGAAGACCTCAAATCGTTGGGTTCAGAATGGTCCCTTACTTATGCCAGTATAATGAACGGGTTCACACAATGATATAACCAAGTCTCATGTAGCACATGCGAGATAATTCGAATAAATACACAAATTTGTACACCCATAAACATGAATATAAATGAAAGCAAATACATAATTCCCAAAAGCATAATAAATATAGAAGCATGATAATATAAATAACAGTAAAAAGACTAATAATAATTACAAATAATTAAATGCTTAATGCAAAATAAATAACTAAAGAGGTAAAAATGCATAAAATGTAAGAAAAGAATCTGTCCAGTGTGTGTGTGCGTTCGTGTAGCGTTCAGAAACACGTTCGAACGGAGTGAGGCAGAATGCATGCGTTCGAGTAGCGTTCGAAAATGCGTTCGAATGTTCTTACAAAAATAGTATCAATAATAACATAAATACACATATATAAATGTTCTCGAGCGGTACGTAGAGTTGTATCCCAAGTACAGATCGTACTACCGTCCATTTGGATTCGGCTACGAAATTTATATCTGGATTTCCATCCGATATACCGCAAAGGATAATGCACAGTTATTAACACAAAGCAAACAGACATGAAAGTAAATGTGAAGTGACATAACAAAGCATAAACAAGAGTAAAATCTGAATGATAAAATAAGATAAATAATCAAGAAGATGAATAATGAAACTAAATGCGAAAAAATAAATATAGAAAAATAATAAAATGAATGTGAAACGATAAATAAACATGAACAATAAAGTAAATGTGAAGTAATAAATAAAGATAAAGATAAAGTAAGTGCGGAATAATAAAATGAATACGAAACTAAGTGCGGAAAAATAAATAAAGATAAATAACAAAATGAATGCGAAACAATAAATAAACGTGAACAATAAAGTAAATGCGAAGTAATAAATAAAGATGAACGATAAAGTAAATGCGAAATAATAAAATAAAGATAAAATACGAAACTAAGTGCGGAATCATAATTAACAGTAAATGGATAAGAAAGGTAAATAGCAAAATAAAAGAAAGAAGATACGACCAAAAGATTTGGCTGTTTTTAATATAGGACCTAGCATGCCCGGCTGGACGTATTTCACATCCAACCAAACATGCCGCTTCCAGAACAACAAAATAACTATAATAGATAAATAACAAAATAAAAAAAAAGAGATGCGACTGACCGGCGTAAACACACACGTATAACGCAAGCACACGTATCGTTCAAGTAGTATAAAAAATATCGATCCCACGAGGACTTAATTCCTACTGTTGTTATTAATTATTGATACTATTTATTTACAGGTATCTAATTATAGGGAGAAGAGACTTGATTGCTTTTGGTTGGTTGAATGTGGATTTGCTAAATAAAATAAAAAACAGACTCAAAAGAAAATACTAAGGAAAATAAAGAAAAGACTCAAAGATCTAGGGTCGTTACTCCACAAAATATTATTATAAAGATGAATTGATTCTCTTATTTATGTGTAATAAATCAATTTGCTAACCTGGAACACGAAAATATGCAAAAGCCTTTGTCGATGGTCAGACGCAAATACCCAGTATAACCCAATTTAACCATATGTCTATGTCAACCAAATTACCTGGATTCATTAAGATTAAGTTCCAATTGTGGCTACCCCCACCCGACAGGTATATGTCTATCCTGTAAGGAAATCTATTAAAGGGTTATCTATCCTCAAGGAAGATCGTGGGCTATTGAATCTAAGGCTGAAACCTAAAATCCCTATGTCTAGTTCATTTTAAGTTTACCATATCAATCTTATTGGTGATCAGACAACAAGAAGCATTAGGCTTAAGACTCAATAAAAAACTAAAGAATTACCCATAAAAAGAAAATCAATTATTAAGTGTGGTAAGTATATTGTGTTTCATCACTTCCCTAGAATAAAATAAAATGATGGGGTTAGAGCATCCACATTTAATATTTCTTATATAGGAATCTCACTTATTATAATATATAAATTATTTTATATTCTGCTCTCAGGAATTAATAATGTTAAACATTTAAAACCAGCCATATAAGCGTTAATCCATTTAGTCCAATTACACCAGCCATATAGGCGGTAATTATCTGTCACATAAAGACCAGCTATATAGGCGGTAAAGTAATTTATATTTAACCCGCCATATAGGCGGTAATAAAGTTACATTAATTAATCCGGTTAAATTATAATTTATAAATTACAGTTAAGTGAGATTTACCTAGATAATTATATTAATGGTTTCACCTTTTACCCCAGCTGAAATTTAACTACAAAACATAAAAGAAAATAGAAGAAGAAGAAAAACTATTACTATTACTGAAAATTAAAGTACATAAATTAAATATTATTTATATTTACAAAAACTAGATGCAATCCTCTAAAAACAGGGAAAAGCTCCCAAGGAAAGCACACCAAATGAAGTGAAGAGGAGCTGAATTTATAGACATAATTTGGTTCCGGCGTCAAGATGCCAAGACGCATCTTCGGTCAACACGGGTTGACCACACGGATTCTGTCGGCATAATCATGTGGTGACACGTGGCACGCGGTGAAGGTGGTGCAATGAGAAGACGACACGTGGCACACGGTGATTGGCTGAGCTTTCCGTCCAATAAGAATCTGACACATGGCCCGCGTATAGGATCGATCTAATGAGAGCTTGACACGTGGCAACATGTGATTCACCGGTGATTTGGTCCAATGAGGAGGCGACACATGGCACGCGCATAGTTTGGTCTAATAGGATTGCGACACGTGGCATCAGACGTATTTTAGTTGATCTTCTGTGATGCTGACACGTGGCACGACGCACGTTAGCAAGTTTGATTTCTCAGATTCTGACATATGTCCCTCGGCGCACGTTCGCATGGCTGGCGCACTTTAGGCGTCGCGACGCTGAAAATTACAAAAATGCCCCTTTGTCATTTTTTCTCTATTTTGTCCCCAAATTGCTTCCAATGTTTTACCAACTTTATTTATCTATAAAATAACACAAAACACATCAAAACTTTCACAAAACCTGAGAAACTATACAAAATATTAGGTTAGATGAGTGAGAAATAATGATATAAATACCACTCATCAACGACCAAAGAATTTAGCTGTTTTTAGTATAAGACCTCGCATGCCCGGCTAAACATATTTCACGTCCAACCAAGCATGCCGCGTTCAGAACAACAAAATAAATATAATAAAGGGTGCCCTCAGGTCTTACCTTTTAAGACACTTCTCGGGAGTGCGTTGGCACGTCGCCGGAAGGATTAAAGCTTACTGTTTTTTCTGGTTTGCTTGTTCGCTATTTATGCTCACTGTTTCACCATTTTTGGGCTGCTATTTTTGCTATTTTCGAGTTGCTGTTTGGTGATTATTTTGGGACTGTTTTAGGGGTTTTAGGCTACTATTTTTTGGTGGTTCAGGGGCTGATTTTCGAAGGGTGTTTTCGGTGGTTCGGAGACTTTTTTAGGGGGGTGATTTTCAGTCACTGGTTCATTGGTTCGAGGGTTGATTTTGGATTGTGTTTCACGATTTGCTGCTGATTTTTGTTCATGATTTTGGTTGTCTTTCATGTTCTGCCTTACTGTTGCTTTGTTGTTTATTTGCTGGTTAATGTTTGTTTTCTTTGGCTTCACGTTCCAGATGGCTTCATGCTTCACGGTTTAGGTGGCTTTAGTGTGTTAGCGTTTGTGTCGGTCAGGGCTGGTTTTATTGTTTGTTGTTCACGTGAAGCTTTGGATGATTTTGTTTATATTTTGTTTAGTGGAGGGCAGACTTGTGGTTTGTTTTTATTTGGTCGGTGAGGGTGCTACTTGTGGCTTTATTTGCTCGGTGAGGGTGTTGTTTGTTTTCGTGAAGAAAGAAAAGAGGAAGTAGGGTTTTAGCTTATTGCCGTCTGAATGAGTGTGAGAGTGGGAAGAAAAATGAAAACGTCCGAAATAACTTTAGGGTTTGGTTTGGTTATCTTTTTTATAGTTATGCATGCTAGGGTTTTTGTTGTACTTGCTAGGGTTTCTTGTTATTATTTTGTGTGCGTGTGGCCGCCCCCTCCCCATTTTTTGCCTTGATTTTCTTTCCATGTTTGAGGGATTTTCAATCTTGGCTAATTTGGAAGGTGAGTTTTTTTAGGGATTTGGCACATGTTTTGCATGGGCTTTTATTATTTTGGGGAAGGCTTGGGCGTGTGCATTTAGTTTATTGGCTTTGGGCCGAGTGAGTTGCATGGGTTGCTTGGGCTTTGGATGGGTTGTATGGCTTTTTATGGTATGGGTGTGTATGACATGGATAAATGGGCTATCATGGGTTGCAAGGATTTTGGGCCGAGGCTAAGGTTTAAAACAGAGATTGACTTAACGAACCTGAGGCTAGCTAGTGAGTTCAAATCCAATGAGGTATTAATTTTAGAGTTTTCCCTTCCGGTATTCGTTTCCCGCGACTTCCGTAACTTTTCAGGTAGTGCCTCCATACGAGGCTCATCATTGGGCTTCATGTAAAAATGCAATGCCTACAGTAAATATCTGAAGTTTTGATATTTTAGGAGATGCTTTAAGTTGTTTTATTTGACTTGTTGAATTTTCATTAAATAAGTAATGATCAAAGATGCAAGTTGATTAAAGTAAACTTTAATGAAACAAAAAAAATCTAGATATTTAATACTACACAAATTTGGCCAAAGCTATTTTGGTGTAAGTATATATTGTTTTGTTTCATTTTATTAGGTTAAGGTTCATAATTTACCAAAAACAAACACAAAAGAGTTGAGAGAAAAGTTTGAAGACAAAGAATAAAAGCTTAAAACACTTTGATTTTTGTAAGTCTTTCTTTAAATCTTTCAACTTAGAAAATGTTTCTAACATGCTTACCTTCAACATGTGTTGCTAGGATGTTGTCTTTACATTTTTAGTTTGTGTTTTAATTGGTTGTGAATTTTTTTGAAAGATGTATGCATGTATGGTTTTAAAGTGAGCTTGAAATGGTTTCAATGGCTTACTTTTGATTATTTGATAATCATGTTGCCATTCTAGAGTTTTTAAGCCACTCATTGATGACCTATAATTATTCTTGAGTTGTTTCATAATGGTGAGACTTGTTTGGTGTGGTAAAGTTTGAATTAAAGTGATGGATTTATTTGATTTGGTAAATTTTGTCAATTTGAAGAAATTGTAAAATTAGGGTTCTTAACCCTTTCCAAATTTGGATATTTTCATATATGTGATGTATTATGGTGTGTATATGATGCATATTAATTTTTGAGTTGACTGGATTTGATTTTGGCATGTTTTGAACATAAAAGGACCAAATTGGAAAAACTGAAAAATGAGAAGGTTGTTCGGCAATTAGCTAAAAATTAGGGATTTTGTTGCAATCTGATTTTGATATGTTGGACATGTTGGAAATCATTTTAGAAATGATTAATAATCATCCAAAATTATATTTGACAATTTTAGGACTAAAATGATCAATTTGTAAAGTTGTGGGGCAATTTGGTAATTATCAAGAAATTTGATTTCTTGTGTAAATTTTCAGAATTTGATAATTGGGTAATTAAAAAAATTTATTTATTTATTTTGATCCAAGAAAAATTTTGAAATCGGAAAATTTTTATTTTCCGCGTTTCCGCTGCGTTACCGAATTTTCGCCATAATACCCCTACAGATTCACGTTTTCATGTTTTATTATTTATCGATATGTTCCCCTCGAGGTGCTTGATAAAATATTTATGTCTCGACGCTCGAAATAGATTTTGATGTTTTTAAACTGTAAAACTTTATTTCCGTCGAGACGCTCGAAAATCTGTTTCCGTCACGGTGCTTGATGATTTTATGTATCTGACCCCCCATGGCGGTTGTATATGTTTCATTCCAGCTTGGCCGGGGCACTTGTTATGGGGTCCATACCATCGGAAAATGGCTGGCACACTACCTTGTCGACATGGTTCATACACTGTCCGGTCAGTGCGCGCTACTCGAACAATGGACGCTTGATATGTATTTTGAAAAGTTTATATCAAAGATTTATTTTTTATTTAAACATATTTATGTTTTTGGGGGGGGGGGAGAATGATTTCAAAAATTTTATGTTTTGATTTTGATACATTTTGATATCGTTTCTAATATTATATGATATGATATGTTTCTGTCACGGCACTTGTATATGGTTTTTACTATTTTATAATTTGATATAATATGTTTTCACCGTAGCACTTGTATAGCGATTTGTCCAACTATAGTGGACCGACCCGCTACCCTCTGTCGACATCGGATCATTTCGTTCATTGTCCTATCTAAGCGCGTGATTTGGGCATTGGGCTCTTGTTATGTTTCGTCCAGTTGAGTTATGCTGGATGCTTGATACGGATTTACGATGATGAATTTTTAAATTAATTTTATTTACAGTAAAAGAATTTTTCAAATGTTTTTTCGAGATGTTTTTTTAAGAGATTATTTTATGTTTTCCATTTAAATGATATCAAAAATTGGCAGATATGATTATATGTCACTTTTGGCTATGACAGTGGATGTATTTGTTGATATAAAAGATTATGTTCATTATAAGAGTACGTATGTAAATTTATTCTTAGTCACAGATCTTTTGAGTATTGTGATGGTTTTGTATGCTTTGTTGTCAGCCATACAAAGTTGTATGTGCGATGGGATATGAACGTATGTAAACTTTGATGTCGATGTAGTTTACATATATGATATAGAATGACATGATGTGAAATGAATTAGTTCTGTTTTGTATTGCGGCCGGAATAGATAATATGAAATTTTTATTATGTTTCCGTTTTTGATATTGTATCTAATTTCATGTTATGTTCCTCATTCTGATGATGTATCTGATTGATTGTATAGAATTCAGGCTCGGCTTTCTACTTTTGTTGATGTATGAATTTGAAACGGTTTGAGCGTGTTCCTATGAATGAATATGAATCGAGATGATAAGTTTGATGGAATTCTGGTAACGATTTATTTAACTTTGAAATAGCATGGTTTACATTGATGTATGAAGTACGTAACCTCCGAAAATGTGTAAAGTGAGATGACTTATGGATAGAGATAAGATTCTTATATACGTGTGTTCGATTTCAAATGATTGGACGTAAAGACGAAGAAATCAAGAGGACTAAATTCTTATAAAGATGAGAGGATGTAATATCCCGAGTTTTTCGGAACAACGCTGGAAGGTTTCTGAATTAAAGTTAAGAATTTGGAATGGTATATTATATGAAAATAAGAGATTATTTGTTGGAAAATAGGTCAGAATATTTTAAAGTGAAGCTTCATCGCGTTAGAGAAATGTATGATTTCAATGACCGGTTACCCGATTTCTGTTTATATCATTATACACGTAAAAGTTTCTTATTTCAACTATTAAAATAGTAAACGAACTCTGATTGAATTGATTTTTGAACCGTTAAACTCATTTTTCCAAGAAGAATAACTTGCATGTTAAATACGTTTCAAACTTTGCATCAGAAGGGCTTACAAAATATAAATTTCCCTAAAAGGCCCATGACAGGGACCTGATTGTAATTTCGCGGGGACAGATTGTAATTTACGAAAAAATCTCTATATATACCTCAAAGTTTAAAGAAATAAAAAAACTTTCATAAGCTTTCCATATCTCACAAACACACCCTCGTCTCCAAAATGGAACCAGCAACAGCATAGTTGCACCGGCGGCCAGAAGATACGTCTGGCCACTCGGCGTCCAACGGTGGCTGGCGGCAACTCTGAAAGCGCCGGAAATGGTGTGAAATGAAAAAGATAGCGAGGCAGCTTGGGTTTCTCAATCTCGGCTCGTTACTTCATTTCATGGCCCGAGCCACCCGCCAAATTGAAGCTCTCAAAAAGTACTACAAGTTTACGGTGACGGAGCTTCCATTTCATGCACAGTGGCACGCAAAATGAGTAAGGAAGCATCGATGAATAGTAAACCATAAAGAATCACTAGCTTTGATCAAAATTCTGTCTATTCCAGCGCGTTCGTGGGATCGTTAAGAGTCCGTATATGCCCTCAAACTTTCGGTAAAACCTCCCGGAAAAGTCACTAATTTCAAGTTTTTCAATAAATAATCGGATGTGTCCATTAGCTTCGTAGAGTAGCGTAATAGTGTGAATTGAATTTTTTGAGCATAAGTATATTGAATATGTGTATTTATTAGAATCCGAGTGAAAATGGAACGAATTGGATCGATCTGAGAGATTATGTAAGTTTCTGGTTGAAGTAGATTTTGCAGGTATTGATGTTATTCTGATAGTAATGATAAATATGAAATATATATGATGATATGATAATATTTTGATAATTCGGAGGGTTCAGGACTCTTCCGCAACGTTTTCAGAAACTTTTTCGATAGATTTTTTTAAAAATACGTGAACCGAAGATTCAAGTTAACTAGTGACATGAATTAGTTTGTAATGGCGTTTTGAGATTAATGGAACTGAAATCATTGAAATATGACTTAATTTGATTATCTCGAAAAGATCCGAAAGTTATCATAGTAAAGTCAAGAATTCTGTAAGATTGCGATTTTCACGGTGTTCCACGATTTGTTTTGACATATTTGACTATGACTTGAAGTGCTCGCTAATTCAGGTAAGTAATCCATGCAATGAGTACTTGAATGATGATTTGTGTTTGTGTGTGTGTGTGTATATATATATATATATCTCTCTGTGTGTGTAATGGTTGAAGCGTTTAGGATAAAATGAGGGTAGTAAGAGACTTTTATTAGAAAAGAGCTCAATGTTATATAAAGTTAAGTTTATTGACCGCCACATGTATGGATTTTTGTTCATACTTTGATATGAAGTAAAATATTTGATGAGCCTAATGTCTATGTGTATCTATGGATGAACGTAAAGGTATGAACCTGTAACTGTATGAATACGTGTATGTAAATGAATATGTAAATATATAAGTATATGAACGTCTATTCGTATATGCATATGATGTTAAAATATGTATAGGTTGGGTATACGGAATTAGTAAATGGAACATATCATGATTTCTGAATTGGTATAAACTAAGCTCTTTTGAATGGGTAAAGTACGTGTGCGAAAAGATGTGTTTATGAATGGATGTCTTAACTGGTAAGTTTTTGTACATGGATGTTTCCTGATCAGAATTCTGGAAACTGGGTATATTTTATTGAAAAGTAAAATAAATGAAGATTGTTAAAGGCTATGGTATCTAAATTCGAAGTAGTATATATATATATATATATATATATATATATATATATATATATATATATATATATATATAATGGTGTTGTATATATGTATATGTATGACTATTCTGATGATAAAGCAGTGTTTGTCGTGAATAAACTTGTGTATGAGAAATCGTGTGATGAGTTTGAGTTACGTGATATGTGTGGAAGCGTGTATGTTTAATGGTTGATGAATTTTTGGTGTAGGAGTCGAACTGGTTAGGAATCAATTCGAATGACATTCATCTCATACCTATTATAAAATAGGTAATAAGTCTCGTACAAGCATTGTATGTGAAAGCCAGCCGTATGTATGTATTATTTGATGATGTGATCTTTAAAGTATTGACTATTATGTGTGCTTCGTGGTTGGTTTCACGATGATTGTATGTATTTCCGAGTGTATATATGTGTATGATAGAACTCGTAATATGTATGGATAATGTATGCTTACATGAAATGAATGAATGATTTGAGAACCGATGTGAATATTAGATGTTATAAAGCGTGTTTTCTAAGTTTTATTGGTATTTATGTATATGTGTAAGAATTCTGAAAGTATATTTACATGTATATTAGAGAAGTGTGCTACGGTATATGTGAATGCGTATGAACCCCGAGTGTTAAGCTATTGTAAGGTTATCCTGGTAAAAGAAATTTAAAGAAATATTGTTTTGATATTGAATTAAGTTTGTTTTGGTATTAAAGATAATTTGTAACTGAATAGAAGAAAGTTTGTTTGATTTACCGATTTGATGATATTTCAAAGAAGTTAACTCGTGATAAAGTATAAATATGTGACTTCATGCTTCATGTGAATGAAATGGTTTCGATGTTATATGACATACTTTGTGATTTTGAATCCATGCTTTGTGTGCTTTGAATATCTGACCATTATATTGACAACATGTAAATATAAAAATTTGACATTGGTAAAGTATAAAGGATAATAGAAAGTTAATAATTCTAAACTTGTAATAACCTGATAATTATGAAAAACTTCAAATGTGATTGACTTGTATGTTCTATTTGTAGTACTAGCATGGTTACTTACTGAGTTTTATAACTCAAACCAAACTAGTTTTCTAGTTTTGCAGGTTGGCTTCCAGATTAGTCAACATCGATAGCTTTGGAAGTCATGCTCGAGACGCTGATCACTCAAGCGGCAGTCACCCTCGTAAATGTCCTAGGAAAAGTCTTAGAGGTATGGGATTTGTGATTAATATTTTATTTGTCGTGTGGAACATGTTGTTTGTATATATTAAGTAAATATGTTTATTTCTTATGATGTTTTGGGCACAGAGCCCTTGAGTGTTGATAGATGATGTGGTCACGGAGCCCTGATGTGTTAATTTTGATGTGTTTTGTGTGGACCTGAGGTTCTATTGTTAGTTTTATGTTTTTCTTAGATTTCGTTTTGATGCTGCAGTGTGAATCTATCATCTGCCGATCACATCTTGGATTAATCGAGATGTGACATGAAATAAAGAACCATAAAATTCTACATAAACTATACATAACCATATACAACATCTTCAAAATTCAGAATTTTTCATGCTTAGATGAGTTCACAGTAAAATTTGCAATCTCATTGTCATGCTATGATACCTAAAAGTATATGATAAATAGAATTATGGTGAGCGGTTTTGGTGACCATATTTGAAGGCTAAGTGTAACACCATGGTTTATCGCATCATGTCTATCATGGTCACTCTTTTCATTAGCAGGTAGGATATACTTGTAACACTTCTCGAAAGCTCGAAATAACTTTTCAGTTCCAGTATTCCCTTAATTTAATAGATATCATGAATAGCCTTCAGTATTCTAGTAATATCTTGAGCTACAAATATCATTTTTCAGTGATTCAAATGGCGTTGGAAAGCTTATACATATGATGTTGACGGCTGATTTTGGTCTCAGGATAATATGGGAATATTACTCTCGAGATAATCCTCCCTCAATAGTGAATTTGTTTGGTTATGGGGGAACCAAAAGAAAAACTTAGCAAAAGATAGATAAATACGCCAATCAATAAGGAGATTTAACGTGGTTCGGCGGATCAGATCCAACCTACGTCCACGGGCACAAAACGAATGATACTTTTATTACCGAGATATGCCTCTCTGATATCTCTTATGTTTACAAGTCTGATCGGGATGATCTTGATATTGATTCTGATGCCTCTTACGCACACTCTACCCTTCTATTTATAATAGTGTAGAAATCAGATTCCTTCTCCTACAAGAATTTCCTAGTTGAAACAATTCCATTTTCCCATAAGGATTCCTAGTCAAAAATTACCTTCACTTCCTTCATTCTATTAGGACATAGATTTATCAGTTTACCCCATGAAGGTAGGATAACTTATCATCTTATCCGAGAAAATAAGATGCCTTATCTTTCTGAGCACGCCTCACTATATGCTCGGTCTTCATGAGGTCGGTCATAGTGGTCAATTGGACTGAGAATGATTCTGCCAATCTGATAATTGCTCAGTCGTCCGAACTCAAGTGTTCGGCCATTTACTCATGTGGTCGGGTCGGTATCACTGATCCTGACCAAGAAGGGAATTTACCTTTTTACCCGTGTCGTACTCCTTAAATAACATAGGACCTGAAAACACCATCAACATTTGTCCCATAGTTCTCAGTTCCAACGAGTTATACAAGTTGGTGGCAGAAACTATATAAGAGTGGTATGGTTGATGAACTGATAGCCGATCTTCTGAAGGAGAAATATCGTTGGCCCATATTTATATCCTGATCAGTCTGACTCCGGTGTTTGGCCTAACTTTCTTCCTCATAACGTGAAATTCCTTTATTGCCCCTCTGTAAACCATCCCTCGAGACGCGTAACCGTCACATCCTCTTAAATGCCCATCGGATCACTTCTAGGGTTTGACGGGAGCCTGCCACTTATCAATCATCCATTGTTCTCCCGCCAAAAAGCAAAACAATCCGATTGTTTTGGTCAATTAAAAAGACGTCCAATCTCAGCCATCCATCCAATTCTGAAAGATCATTTTAAAAGGCGACACGTGGTGTAAATCTGACGCTTTTGTTCAATCCAACGGCCACAAGTGCACCGATCAGACTATAACAAAATGAAGTAAACATTGTTTCATTCTTTCACGAACTCTTCGATCTCCCCAACCACGAGAACTCTTCTTTTTTAACTGTGACTAGTGAATCCTCAGAATGACCAGACCGCTCCGAGGAATCTGCAACCCTTTTAAAAGAAACAAGTAAGTCTTCTGAATGACCTTTTTGCTTTTACTTTCCATGTGTTGTGAATCCTGCTCCCTTTTGTTCCTTTCTTTTCCCTTTTTATTATGTTTTGGTTTTGTGCTGGTAGGGAGAGATTTATGGTTTGATCGATGTTGTTAGGGCATTTAGAACTCACAAGCTTAGCTTCAGAAATTAGCTATAGACTGACCTCCCCCCTTTTTTCTTTTATTTCTCGGATGTCAGGAATGTCTGACACCAGGTCTTCCTCTACAAACCCCGCTAAACCTCCGACCCCCCTTGTTGAAGAGCTATCTTCGAGCTCGGGGGCACCAAGCATAGAGGACCTCGATACTACCCCCACCCTTTCCGAAATTGAACAGGATACTTACCATCAGAGGATTCCTCGGAATGAGCCAGATCCCGGTGATTTTGGCTAATCGGCTCTGGACATTGACCGTCCTTCCAAGATAACTGAAGACGACCTCGCACTACTCCGGCAATGATATGACATTCCGATAGATATCGCCCTTGAAGTCCCCGGGCCAATGGATCGTGCTAGTCAACCTGATGAAGGTTCGGTGGCCCTTCTTCCAGCTTCTTTGAGTGTGGACTTCGGCTGCTGATGTAATGCTATTTCGCTTGGATGTTGGCCGAGATGGAGATCGCCCCCTGTCAACTGAGCCTGAATAGCTGGAGGATTTTGGCCGGGCTTCATGTGATTTGGAGTCGGGCGGGACTCGGTGAACCTCTCTTGAAGAAGTGAAGAGGCTATATCGATTGAAGGCCAACCCAAAAACGCACCATGGTTGGTATTACCTTTCTACTTATGCTGATTCGCCAAACGTTGTCGGCAAGCTCCCCAACTCCAACAAGAACTTCAAAGACTTATGGTTTTGGGCCACATGAGATTGGGGATGAGTTATGAGATCGTACGAAGATGAGGTCTTTGTCCCGGATATCTTTAGAGCGGAAGGTTAGGATTTTAACCCTTAGCGTTCTTACTTTTGATTTTATGATAGGATTTTAACTTCTTTAATTTTTCCCAGCTTGTTGGGGGGACTCTCCCAAGGTTTCCCATCAGGTTCGGCAGCGGGTACGATGGGCTCGGCGTTATGCCAAATATTGGAAGTAATTGGTTAATGATGCGGCCTTTCTCGAGTCGGGCCTGATTCGGACTGCTCCTCCGAATGTCCCGGGGCGGATAGGTGGGCTTTACTAACCTTCTAACAAATCTCATTGTTTGCTTAGCATGATGATATTTTGAATTTGCTCAGATTCTAGACTGACCACCCTTTTTGCCTTTGTTGTTTTTTTTGTAGGTATGTCGAAAAGGCCAAAGTACTTGGATCAGATAGTCGGTGTAACAAAGAAAACCGGCCACACTGGAGCCGGTTCCTCCTGGAAACGGCCAGCAACTGAGGCCAAAAAGGTGGCTGAAGAGGCGGCCCCGTCAGCTACCCGAAGCTTATCTCCCCAATCCAGGGTATCTCCAACAATCTCCACCCGTCCTGCCAGCCCGCCAAAACCCACTAGGAAAAGGAGGTGCTTGATCGGGACAGAAGAAGCTGATCTATCTCGGGAGATGGATGAGGAGTGGGTTTTGAGTGAGAGGCAGGTTGCTCGGAAAGAGAAGAAGAGGCCGGATGTTACTTCCAAAAAACGGAAAAGCGTCGTGATTCTTGGTGTGGAAGACCTTGGACAGGGCATTAGAGAGGCCACTTCCCACCTGATGCCAGAAATTAATGAACTGGCTGAGGCGGTTCTTGCGGAGAAGATTCTGAGGTATGAGGATCTCTCTCCCGAGGACGTCGTTACGGAGATATGCTCCCAAATGGCCAAGGTAGTCACATTTCCCCATTCTCACTTATGAGTCCATGACTCAATTTTGTTTTCTGACTTTTTATTTCTTCTCGGTAGGCGAATTATATCACGACCAAGAATAAAGACCTTCTTCTGAGCCTTTTTTCCGAGGGTGGCCAAGCCCATAGGCTTCAGAACCGACTCTCTGAAACGGAAGCCGAGCTGGTTCACAAAGAAGAAAATATAAAAAATCTGGAGCTGGCTGCTAATAAGGCCCATACAACAAACAAAGCTCTCCGGGCTGTTGCCTCTCTAGAGAGAAAAAATATTGATACCGCCAAGAAGGACTTGGAGGCCGCCCAGGCTGACAACAAGATCTTGCAGGTGGAAGTGCGCAGTGTTGAATCTAAGCTAAGGGCAAAAGATGAAGAGCTGGTGCGGGCATGGGACGAGCTCAAGAGGAAAGAAGTTGAGTGGGAGGTCGAGAGTGACACAATCTGATTTGAGGGGGTCGTGGATTGCGCTGAGATCATCCCGATGGTATTGCCCAGCCTTGATATGGAGCCTATCCACGTTGCCATCCGCTTCTACAAGGGGAAATCTCAGAAGAAGAGTTTAAAGAATGGCTGCCCCTTCTCCCGAAGAAGTGATGGACCCCGATCCTATTTTGATCGCCCCGGCTCCTGAAGAGGACCGATCTGAGGCTCCTCCTTTTGAAGAGGTTCGGTCTGAGGTTTCTGTTCCTGCTCCTGAAGCCGTAACTTTCAGGGCCTCCCAAGTTGTCCCCGTGGAATCCATTGTCCATTCTCCCGAGGCCGAGCCCAGCCAGTTGCCAACTGTACCAGTTGCGGAAGAAACAATTGTCCCTGTGCGGGCTGAACTGTAGGGGGTAACCCGAATGGGGCCCCGTGTAATCCCAAACATATTTTATATTATTTTTTTTTATAATAACTCTTTTTCACGTCTCTGTTTATGTGAATATTTTGTATACTTCCGTTCCACTTTTCTTTTTTGATCGTTCATGACTTGCTCCGGTTGCTCTCCCAAAAACGTCCACTTGAGGACCGACTCCGAGCTAGGAGAAACACTTGGCTCACTAGGGGAATGTTACGTCCCCAGTTTGAGAAGATACACTCGGTGGGATGTAAACCGACCCCGAGCTGAGAGAAGCGTTTGGCTCTGGGGGAATGTTACGTCCTTAGGCCAAAAGGACAGACTCGGTGGGACATAACCCGACCCTAAGCTGAGAGAAGCATTTGGCTCTGGGGGAATATTACGTCCCCAGACCAAAAGGACGGACTCGGTGGGACATAACCTGACCCCGAGCTGAGAGAAGCACTAGACTCTGGGGGAATGTTACGTCCTTAGGCCAAAAGGACAGACTCGGTGGGACATAACCCGACCCTAAGCTGAGAGAAGCATTTGGCTCTGGGGGAATATTACGTCCCCAGACCAAAAGGACGGACTCGGTGGGACATAACCTGACCCCGAGCTGAGAGAAGCACTAGACTCTGGGGGAATGTTACGTCCCCAGACCAAAAGGACGGACTCAGTGGGACATAACCCGACCCTGAGCTGAGAGAAGCACTTGGCTCTGGGGGAATGTTACATCCCCAGGCCAAAAGGACGGACTCGGTGGGACATAACCTGACCCCGAGCTGAGATAAGCACTTGGCTCTGGGGGAATGTTACGTCCCCAGACCAAAAGGACGGACTCAGTGGGGCATAACCTGACCCCGAGTTGAGAGAAACCATGTGGCCTCGGCGGAATGAAATCCAGCCCCGAGCCGAATAACTAAGTGGTCTCGGCGGAACGAAATCTAGCCCTGAGTTGTTTAACCAAGTGCCTCTGCGGAACGAATCCAACCTCGAGCCGGTTAATTCTTTGGGTTTTATTCATAGGGGAAGTGGATCCTCTTTTGAAGCCCTATCATTTTTGGCATGGGCGTCCCCTTGTCAAACCTGATGAAAACGAAAACAAGACCTCTGAAAATGAAATCAAAATGCGGGGGTGTTTTAACACTTATCAAAAAACAACAGCAGTGATGCCTCAGAACATCGTCATGTTTGAGGTCTCCAAAACACAATTATGAACCTTTCAATTCACAGTCCCGGCGAACCAGGATTTGGATCAAAGAGCGTTTAAAATGGTAAAGGCACATCCTCTATACTTTAGGTCTCCATGGAGCCTGTGTACTATTCGAGGGCTCCTCATTACAACACTGGAGCAAGCATACGCTACGAGAGCATAATCCCTTCTCATGCTATACTTCTCTTGGATCCAAGTGATTAAGGAAATTGGGATCAAAGAGTGTCCGAGACATTAAGGGCATTTTCCTCCTTTTGTTCGGTAACACTGGAATAAGCAATCGCCATGGGGGCATCATCCCTCCCTATGCTATGCTTCTCACGGATCCATATGATCAAGGAAATAGGGATCAAAGAGAGTCCGAGACATTTAAGGGCATTTTCCTCATTATGTTCGGTAACACTGGAGCAAGAAATCGCCACGGGGGTATCATCCCTCCTTGTGCTATGCTTCCCACGGATCCGAATGATCAAGGAAGTAGGGATCAAAGAGTGTCCGAGACATTAAAGGCATTTTCCTCCTTAAGTTCGGTAACACTGGAGCAAGCAATCGCCACAGGGGTATCATCCATCCCCGTGCTATGCTTCTCCCGGATCCATATGATCAAGGAAATAGGGATCAAAGAGTGTCCGAGACATTAAGGGCATTTTCCTACTTATGTTCGGTAACACTGGACCAAGCAATTACCACGGGGGTATCATCCCTCCCCGTGCTATGCTTCTCACGGATCCATTGGGTAGGCAAACCATATGGTAACGCATTCCTTACGTTGTATCTCCCAAGCCGGTCAAGTAGGTTATCCTACGGGGGCACTCCCTCCCCGTGATTACCATCCCGGAATATCCCCCGTAAATATAAGTTGTAAGGTAGTTGCGCTCCGACTTTTGCGAAGGGTTCTCGTGCTCTTTTATACCTCTTACCCCTTGATGTGGTCTTGATTTTTGAAAATGGAGCGAGTTAGGTCGGAATGACTATGCCCGGGATTTTTATGGTAGCACTTGTGATCGGTATGTCATTGGTTTGATGCCTTGACCTCTGATCATCCCTCCGTATCAAGTATGTCCACGAAATTTTGAATATGGCTTTCAATTTTAATTAGAATAGTGGGTGGAATTTTTCTTTTTTGGAAAGAGAAAGTTTTATTCATAATCGGGGACTTACTACCCTCTCTACAACTCTTTGCGGGGTATTTTGAGAGGGGTTTTACAATGTGCTCTTAACCCTTGTTGGGTTGCTGGAAAAAAAAAAGAAACCTATTGGAAATAATTTCTTAGCATCTCGGCATTCCAAGGTTTCCTTAATGGGGTGTTGTCCATCTGTTCTAAAATGTAGACCTATGGCTTTACCACCTCTACAATTTTGTAGGGCCCCTCCCATTTGGCACCTAGTGAGCCTTCCTCTGGCCTTCGGGTGTTCATGGTGACCTTTCTTAATACCAAGTCGCCTGGAAGAAAGACACGGGTCCGAACCCTGTGGAGTTTTTATAGGTTTTCCGGTGTGCCCACAACACTTCTGGTAATTCCTCGACCTATAAGCCCTTGAAGGATCCGATCCAAGCTTTAATATTTGCCTTAATGGTTTTATTTGTGGCCTCAACCTGCCCATTCGACTTGGGATAGGCTGGTGAGGTGAATTGTAAGATGATCTGGAGGTCTTCACAGAGCTTCAGGAAGCCTTTGCTATCGAACTGCTTTCCATTATCTGTGATGGCAGCTCGAGGGATTCCGAACCTGGAGATAATATTTTTCTTCAGAAACTCCGTAGCCTTCTTCTCTGTGATGGTGGATAAGGGTTCGGCTTCCAACCATTTGGTGAAATAATCTATGGCCACAATGGCGTACTTCGCTTGTCCTCGTCCCTTTGGCATTGGTCCGATGATTTCTAGCCCCCACTGAGTGAACGGCCATAGACTGGACAAGGTGGTTAACTGCTCTGCTGGTTGGTGGTGAATATTGGCATTCTTTTGGCATCCTTCGCATTTCCGAGCCACTCTCATGCCGTCCTGATGCATAGTCGGCCAATAGAACCCTTGCCTTAAAGCTTTAAAGGCCATCGATTGTCCTCCGGCGTGACTCCCACAGATGCCCGCATGAATTTCCCTGAGTACATAATCGGCCTCTTCTTCCGCTAAACATCTTAGGAGGGGTATTGTGTGGCCCCTCCGGTAGATCACTCCTTCGATCAGGGAGAACTTGGTGCTTTTGAATTTTAGTTTCCTGGCTTCCTTCTTGTCCTCGGGTGTCTCCCATGTTTTCAAATATTTCTTAATTGGCTTTATCCACGAGGTTTTGTCTTCCTTATCCAATATTTTTACTTCGAGTTCTCCCACGCTCTTTTCTCGGAGGCAGATTAGAGGGACTATTCTGGGGTTCTCTGCTTTTATCGAAGATGCGAGTCGTGCCAAGGAGTCTGCCTGGCAATTGTCTTCTCGACTGATTTTCTCAAAGTATACGTTCCCCATTCTTTCCACCAACCTTTTTACTTCAACCAAGAAGGCTATCATACTCGGCTCCCTGGCTTGGAATTCACCTTTCAGCTGCTGAACAACCAGCTGAGAGTCACTTCTTATCACTACGTCGTGGACTCCCACCACCGCGCATAGCCTAAGACCGGCCAGAATTGCCTCATACTCTGCCTCATTGTTTGTGGCCTCGAAGGAAAACCTCAGGGCGAACAATACCTCTTCACCTTTGTCGCTCTTCAATACGATTCCAGCTCCCTTGCCTTGTGAGTTGGCAGATCCGTCTACTGACATCTCTCATTTGCCTTCCCCCACAGTCAAGACCTGGGGTTCTGTGAATTCCGCGACAAAATCTACCAAAGCCTACCTTTTTACTGCTACCCTTGGGAGGTACGAAATGTCGTGTTCACTTAACTCTACCGACCACTTCATTAACCTGCCCGAAACTTTTGGTTTTTGTAGAATCTGTCTTAGAGGATAATCGGTGTAAACCCCAATAGGATGGGCTTGGAAGTAGGGTCGTAATTTCCGGGCTGCAGTGATCAATGACAGGGTGACCAGTTCATGTACTGGATATCGGGTCTCAGCATCTAACAGAGTTTTGATGACATAATATACTGGCCTTTGGACCTTTTCGACCTCTTGTATTAGCACCGAACTTACTTCATGCTCTGAGACAGCTAAATACAAGTATAAGGTTTCCCCTGGGAGTGGTTTTGCTAGAAGCGTGGGCTATGTTAGGTATTGTTTTAACTATAGGAAGGCTTCCTCCCATTCTGGCGTCCAGTTGATTTCCTTTTTGGCCTTCTTGATGACTTTGAAAAAGGGGTGGCACTTGTCTGTTGCTCGGGAGATGAATCGGTTGAGCGCGGCCAATCTGCCGGTTAGACTTTGCACTTCTTTTACCGTCCTGGGAGACTTTAAGTCCAGTACGGCTTGGATCTTCTGTGGATTGGCCTCTATGCCTCAGGAGCTTACCATGTAGCCCAAAAACTTCCCTGAGGCTACTCCGAAAGCACATTTCTCCGGGTTGAGCTTTAAATTGTGTTTCCTTAGTAATTCGAAGGTTTTCTTTAGATCGGTCACGTGACATTCTGGCTCTTTAGACATTGTTATCATGTCGTCAACATATACCAACATTGACGTGCCAATGAGCGGTTTGAAAATTTTGTTAACCAGCATTTGAAAGGTTTCCCCTGCATTCTTCAGTCCGAAGGGCATTACTTTATAACAGTAAAGCCCCTGGTCGGTGACAAAAGTCGTTTTCTCCTTGTCCGCAGGGTGCATCTTGACCTGGTTGTATCCTGAGAAGGCATCCATAAAGCTTAGCAGTCCCTGGCAAGCTGTTGTATCTACTAGCTGGTCTATGTTTGGTAGTGGGAAGCTGTATTTCGGGCATGCCTTGTTGAGGTCGGTGAAATCCACACACATCCTCCACTTTCCGTTTGAATTATTCACCAATACCACGTTTGATACCCACTCCGGGTATTTTACTTCTCTGATGAAACCAGCTTTCAATAATTTGTCCACCTCGGTCGCTACTGCCCTGCACCGTTCCTGATTAAAGGTTCTTCTTTTTTGCGTGGCTGGCTTGTGTGAGGGGTTTACTGCCAAGCGGTGATTGATGAACTTCGGGTCAATCCCGGGCATGTCGTCGTGCCCCCATGCGAAGACGTCCGGGTACTCCTTTAGACAACTCAGCAGGCCCTGTTTCAGGGTTTCGTCTAAGTTTCCCATATCTTTACGCTCTTCCCAGGCCAGAAAAGTTCTGTCTCTTCTAGTTATTCGACCGCCCCTAATCGGGCAACTTTATTTGGCCGAGGACCTGTATTCCCCCTTGCTTCTTCTCTGTCTTCATTCATTTGTCTTTTTTGGGTACCTCCTTCAACGCAGAGGGTTTCCCGTGAGAGGGTGGGAAAATAGCTATGGGCTATCTTCTGACTCCTGCACACGATTCCGATCCCTTCCCGTGTGGGGAATTTTAACTTTAAGTAATGGCAGGACATTGCGGCCTTTGTCTTCATCATGAAAGGTCGACCAATAATAACTTGGTAACTGCTCATGCAGTCCACCACCATGAATTTTATCATAATCGTCCGAGTCCGGGGACGAGTTCCAATTGTCATTGCTAATTATATTCTCCCTAATGGGACGACCGTTGAACCCCTGAAGCCGTATAGGGGAGTACCATCATCGGTTAGAGCTACATACTCCACTCCAAGGCCTTCTATAGCCTCTTTGGAGATTATATCTACTGCGCTCCCGGGATCCACCAGGATTTTGTCTACCTCTGAACCGCCGATTGTTGCCTTGATTATTAACGCATAGTCGTGGGGGAAACTCACCCCTCATGCATCCTCGTCAGTGAACATTATTGGCACCGACCGACAACCTTGTATTCCCGAGGATTGTTCTGCTTATAGTACCTCCGACCCCCGAGCCCGACTGTAGTTTTTTCTTGACCAGTTAGAATCTCAGGCCAGTGTTTTCCCTCCTGCGATGATATTTACCTGTCGGCATTGTGCCCTTTGTCTAGCCGCCATAACCTCATGGTCAATGTATTTATTTAAATATCCATTCTGAGCCAAGTCTTCCATTTTTTCCCGTAAGTCTTTGCACCCGTCCGTCGGATGTCCTCTCAAATTATGATGTACGTAATAGGATGTTTTATTTCTCTTATCTGGGGGGAATTTTCTGAGGTTAGGTTCTATCAAGAGGCCTTTTTCCTAGATCTCCATGACAATATGTCCCAGTGGCTTGTTCAGAGGAATGTATGCTTCTTCCCTGACTACAGGGTTTACTTGATTCGGGATTCCTCTTTCCTGGTTATTCCGAGGTATTGGCTTGAATTCCTTGCGTCTCGGGGACGGTTTTTTGAACTCCCTATCTGGCCGGCGGGGGGCCTCTGCCCTTATTATCATTTCTCTGATAGATGTCCCTCTCTGGGATATTTTCTCTTCGTTCTCCAACAAAACAAACTTTCGGCTATTTCCAGGGCGGTTGCATAATCCGGCGTATCTTGGATTCTTAGGTGAGCCCACAGCTTTCCGACCCTTAAGGCCCCCTTTAAACTTTCCAAGGCCTCAAGGGACTCATATCCCCCGACCTCGAGCATCATATGATGGTATCTTTCAATGAAAGCCTTTAGGGGCTCGTCATCTCCCTGCTTCATGAGTCTTAGCTCTCTAATTGTCTTTTTAGGAACGCATGCCCCTTTGTAGTGTCGCACAAATGATTTTTTGAGTTGCGCGAAGTTGCTGATGCTCCCTAGGGTTAGACTTCTATACCATAGAATGGCAGATCCGCCTAAGGTTAGGGGGAATACTTTACAAACGGCATCCCCTACTACTCCTTGGACTTCCATTAAAAGGACAAAGCTTTCAATATGGGATTTTGGGTCAGTATGGCCCTTGTAGGGTGTCATGGTAGGCATGTTAAATCGTCTCGGTAATTTTGCCGACCTTATTTCTTCTGTGATGGGAGATTCCTCCTCACCGTCCCGAGCATCTCTTGCATCGGTCTTGAGGTTTACTCCCCACTTGGTCATCTCTTTCCTCAACCAAGACCTCATGTTGCTATCTGAGTTACCATGCCGCCTCCTGCGGCCTTCTTCGTGTCTATTTCCCCGGGTGTGGCGCTTCTCATGACTTGAGGTCTCTCGTTCAGCCTTGCCATACTTTCTTTTTTCCCTTCTGATGTTTCGGGGGCTATCATAGGAGGAATCTGGCGGCTGTCTTCCCTCTTTTTCTTCCCACGTGTCCTCTGTTTGCGAATCTTTTTCTACCACTACAGATTTTACCCCGTAGGGGCCCCTCCTTCTGGGTCTATCGTCTTTACTTGTATCTACAACCTTTTTTCCTTCCGCCGTTTCACCTTTTCTCAGACTGGTCCCGGCTTCAAATCTCTCGTTGTTCCTCCCTTCCATCCTTTCTAGTCGGACCATCATGGATTTTAGAAAGACTTGGTTTTCCTCCATTTCATTCCTCATGTTTTCTTCTATCTTCTCTACCCAGTCCATAGTTGGACTTCCTGATGATCGGCGATTTTCGTCTTCTGCCATTGTCTTACCATGTGTGCTACTTTTCGTTGAATTCCCCACAGACGGCGCCAACTGTTGACGGCTGATTTTGGTCTCAGGGCAATATGGGAATATTACTCCCGAGACAATCCTCCCTCAATAATGAATTTGTTTGGTTATGGGGGAACCAAAAGCAAACTTAGTAAAAGATAGATAAATACGCCAATCAACAAGGAAATTTAACGTGGTTCGGCGGATCAGATCCAACCTACGTCCACGAGCACAAAAACGAATGATACTTTTATTACCGAGATATGCCTCTCTGATATCTCTTGTGTTTACAAGTCTGATCTTGATGATCTTGATATTGATTCTGATGCCTCTTACACACACTCTACCCTTCTATTTATAATAGTGTAGAAATCATATTCTTTCTCCTACAAGAATTTCCTAGTTGAAACAATTCCCTTTTCCCATAAGGATTCCTAGTCAAAAACTACCTTCACTTCCTTCATTCTACTAGGACACAGATTTATCAGTTTACCCCATGAAGGTAGGATAACTTATCATCTTATCCGAGAAAATAAGATGCTTTATCTTCCTGAGCACGCCTCACCATGTGCTCGGTCTTCATGAGGTCGGTCATAGTGGTCAATTGGACTGAGAATGATTCTGTCGATCTGATAATTGCTCGGTCATCCGAACTCAAGTGTTCGGCCATTTACTCATGTGGTCGGGTCGGTATCAACGATCCTGACCAAGAAGGGAATTTACCTTTTTACCTCTACCGTACTCCTTAAATAACATATGACCTAAAAACACCATCAACATATGACTATAACTTTCACATTAAGCATTTGCTCTACTTTTGTGTGTAACTAAGTCAATTTGGGCCCAAAAGTTATATTGTTGTACTATGACGAGAATTTATAGGAAAAAAAAAATCAGTGGGCTTTATATTTATCATTATTGTATTAGAAATATCAAGTAAATTTATGGCTTACGTTATTTTATCCCATTCCCATTTTCTCTTCACCTCAACCCATATACTTATGTAAAAAAATCATTGGGGATAGTTTTACGGCACGTGTTTGAATTGTTAGGGTTGGTGCTCAGAGTGCCAATTTTCTTATGTATTTCCCTGTATATACTTATGTAACTTTTTATTATGAATAAAATAAACACTGTTGTAAAAAGCGCCCCAACTGACATTGAGTTGTATCATGATGTTGTCATTCTTAGACAGGTCCTGGTCAAAGATTACACTACTTGGTCAGTAAAGTAAACCCATTTAGACTAGTACATGTTGTATATTGGAATCTTGGATTACAACGGTTTCTCAATGAACCATGAGCCTTGGAGACTTGTATAGATGTTTAGGTATTTATAGCGGATAAACATGAATGACTCACTGAAGATTCTTAATAGATGGTACACCAACGTCAATAAGAATCTTCTCGAGTTGAGTAGCATAGTGATTCTTTGACTTGAGATACCACTGTGGATATATGAGTTATCCTCCACACTTTTATGGCAGTCACATCAAATATCTATTAAGATCAGACCTTTACATGTTCGTTGGGAGGGGACTGATGCTCATGATATCCTGTGTGTGTCAAGAAAGGATATGTGAGTTCTGTGTAAAAAGCATAGATATTCAATATGGAATTAGCAATCTGTTAAATTCATGGGCGTATAGTACACTGTAGAAGCGAGTTCTAACTGTTATTAAGAGAATGCTAATAGAAATGTCGATGAGATTATATCGATAGAGATTTGACGTTTATATCTATAACTCTGGAATAATCCAAATACTTGTGACAGAAGGATTATACCCCTCGACCTGTATGGTTCAGTGAGTTTATTTGCGTTCGTCATAATTTATGGGCGGGTAAATTATGGACACGAAATTGGATTTCGTGACGGATATGCCTGAAGCTATAGAGTCTCACTGATGAAATATATGTTGGTGTTAGCTAAGGTCCCAAGATGATAAACAAGCATGAAATAAGTGCGAATACAAATCAACGAAGTTGCAGAATACTCACATCGATCGGTTGAGCGATGTATTGATGAACAAAATCTGATTTTGCCCACTGGTACATGCGGCAGTGAGTTGCTATTGCCTCACTGATTTTCGGCCATGGTTGGATCATATTCGTCAAGCTCCAAGCTTCATCAAACGATTCCCGACTCAATGGTGGACTTCCCTATCACTTTCGCATGTCTCTCGGAGTGATAGCTCTCAAGAAATTTGCCACAAATTTCACCATTTTGCTTCCATTTGCTCAGTTTTTACCCAAAAAAATGACAGTGAATGCCGAGTGAGAGAGAAGAGTTTTGACTCCAAAAATGAAAAGAGAGAGAGATCGATTTGTGTTTTGTTGGTGGGAAAAATAATTTGTTTATCTAATACACAATTGATTTTCAAAAAATCAGTTAATTCTTTTTCCAAAAATCAAGCCATTAATGCTTGCCAACAACTCACATCAACTCACATCAATCAATCAATCAATTGTCACATCACTCAAAGTGACATGATTTGACGCTAGATGCGACTAGCGATTTGACGCTTGATTAGACTTGTGTGCCGTACTCGAATTCGAAATGTGAATGCGCTCGCAAATAATCCCGGGCTCGGGTTCCCTAATTCTAAATTAATGAATTTTTCGTTGCGTCGTAATTAAATGATTACGCCTAGCAAAGTCACTATTCACGTCGCAAATGAATTAATTCTAATTAATTTGTTCGCCTGAATAAAATCTAATTTTAATTCCGCGTCGAAATCTAATTTCGTTTAATATATCGTATTATTAATTTATCGAATAATTCCAAATTAATCGTTCTCTCTCTTTAAATGATATTTTATCCCAGATAAAATATCTCCGTAATTAATCCCAAATTAATTTTCTCTCTCATCTAATTAATCCTAGATTAATTTAGAGTGCGAGTCATATATCATCGGTGAATCTTTGGGAAGCGACCCATGAGATCCCCGGATATGTTGGCAGTAAATTCGGTCGTCGGACAATCCGAACATGTAAGTACCAAGTACTACATTTTACCGATTTACAAGACAAGGTTGGCTTCTAGCAAAGCACCATGCCTACCCAATTCTCCAGAAATATCCTTACAGGAATAAAGGATCTATATCAGGCGTAGTATACGTAGCATTGGGTATTTCTGTCCAGTATCGGATGATCACGTGCTAGGCATGAGGCTGGAATTGTGTCTGCCCCGTACGAAGCACATGTCGGATGTCTGGTAACTAGTCTCTATAATTGGATAAACATGACCTTGTCATTTTATCCCGTGACTGCAGTACTTAAGAGTACTAGTACCGTATCCTACGTGACCATCATCTCCATATGACTGGAGTGACACTTCCGTCTTGACATCACACCCAACACACTACGATTCTCAATATACCTAGCATAGGCGTACACAGAACTTGTTAAAGCCCTGGACTTACCGCAACCAAAGTATATTGATTGTCGTAAGTATTAGCGGTGCAAGTCTCAGGTTAAGACCAAATACACCTACCCTGATTTCGGAATTTCATAGACACATAATCATACTACCATGGAATTTCGAGGGGGTCTATCCAGAGCGAAGCTGTTTCCCGTACCATCGGTGTAAAACACAACCTTCTATTACACTTGCATGAGTATCCTGTACCCAAATATATGAGAACTTGATTGTGCCTTCACAACGCGCACATGTGTAATACTAGTTTTTTACGTATTTATCAATGTCCAATCTCGATAATACTATGACTATGGATATTTAATGATTTATCCTTTGTGGACTGATACTGTCTCATATCATTCTCATTCCAGGAACAAATCACAGGGACCTCCTATCATTTATATATCTTGGTGATCTAATCACAAATGATAAGAGTGCAATCTCCTTTGTCACATAGTTGATTTGTACAACAACACCATGATCTGTACAAATAGTGACGCTATGGGTCATAATTGTCCAACAATATACTCGTAGAGTATTAGGGCAATTTTTATGAATAATATTGATAATTTATAAATTGTTTAACGGTTAAACGAAAGATACATGCTTTAAGGGCCGATCCGTCATTTCCTAATCAATGTGTATATGTATTTAATATATGATATTATTAAATGCACATTAATTAAATGTCAAATTGTGATATTTGACATATATCATTAATATATGTATTTTGGGATATTTAAAGTAAATATAATTTATATAGTTTAGATATTTGTATTTATTAATTAATTATTAATTTAATTGTTAAATAATTGAAGTAATTAAATAAAAATATCTTACAAAATGATAAAGTTAGGAAATGATTATTTAGTGTAAATTGTTGACTTTACATTAACGGAGAATGTTATCAAATTGACTTTGTATTCTTTAAATTGGATTTAAAAATGTAAGATATTTATTTGTTATTTTTCCTTCATTTTCGGCCACATAAACAATCAAAATGGAAAGATCATCGGAGAACCTTCGGAGACCAAGCCCACTTCCCCTGAGGTTGCCCCTGTTAGAAATAGACGATTCTCCAAACTTGGTAGACCTTTATTAGAGGTGTTTAAAGAGCTATAAAAGCAAGGACTCCTAATTCCCTTAGAGCCCAGACCACTTCCAAACCCTGTACCACGTTATCTTAAGCTAAACTTTTACTGTCACTACCACCAGCAAAGAGGCTATGAAACTAATAACTGCATCTGCCTTAGGCATGAGATCCAGGACTCATCGACTCCCATAAAATACCCAACTCGGAAAAAGAATAAGCCAATATACACAGAAAACCTCCACCTACCCACATGATTAACTCCGGCCTACCCGACAATCTTGTCTTCCAAACCCACAACTACCAAACTTCTTGTACGGGGATACGGGGCAACAGTGGTAAAAGTGAAATAAAGCAAATGGAGGATCTTTGGGAAAACTTCTCAGACAGTGATGAGATGGAGGTTACAAAAGGGAGAAGTGAATGGGAAGAAGAACTACTGTACCTGGAGAAATTGATGGTCAAAGGAAATAAGAAAGCAAGGGAAAATAAAGTTGCAATTTATGGAGATGTTTGTCTCCCAGATCTTATTCAGTTGTGATCCAGCATTCATTAATAGAGACATTGATTTTGTCTATTTGTTCGAACCTTTTCTTAATGATAATAAAGATGTTCATTCGTTAACTTGCCTGAGTCTCTGAAACATAAGTATATTTGAAAAAAGTATTCAACCTTGGTACTATGATACTCACCGATATTTCGAACCGGTGAATTTTGGAAGAAGCAAGCAAAAAAGACAGGATAGCCATTCATCAATGGGAAACGGGACAGTGAGACTGTCAGATTTAGAGGAGAGGAAATGAGTTCACTGAGCCGATCGACGTGGACAGAATGAAATAGTACTTTACTTGAGGAAGAAAAGATCGAGCAGTCACCAAGGGAATTGCGGAAGACCTAACCCGACGGGATAAGAAACACATGCATGCATGACCGGTGTAAACACATGCGTATAACGCAAGCGCACGTATCGTTCAAGTAGTATAAAAAGTATCGATCCCACGAGGACTTAATACCTACTCTATTAATTTTATGAGGTCATTTTATTACAAATGATATCTAACAGGTTGTTTGGTTGATTTGAAATGGTGACGATTCTAAATTTAAAATAAGTAAATAAAATTGTTCGAAAGTAGGTTTTAAGAAATTCAATATTAAAAACTATCTAGGGTTGTGATTTCTTCCAATATCTTTTTAAAGATGAAGTGGTTATTTTATGTTTGTGTAATAAATCGGTTTACTAACCTGGAACACTAATTATGCAAAAGCCTCTGTCGATGGTCAGACGCAAATACCCAGTTTAACCCAATTGAACCATGTCTATGTCAACCAAATTATCTGGATTCATTAAGTTTAAGTTCCAATTATGGCTACCCCTGCCCGACATGTATATGTCTATCCTGTAAGGAAATCTATTAAAGGGTTATCTATCCTCAAGGAAGATCGTGGGCTATTAAGTCTAAGGCTGAAATCTAAAATTCCTTTGTCAAGTTTATTTTAGATTTACCACATCAATCTTATTAGTGGCCAATTAACAAGACGCATTAAGCTTAAGACTTAATAAGTAAACCTTTAATTACCCAAACTATATTTTAACCCCTTATAACCGGTGATATTGGATTTCATCACAACCCCAGATAACTGGCTTAGTTACGACACATATTACGGGTAGTAAAAAAAACTTAAATAAAATAAAAGACATAAAGTAAAATACTGAAAATAAAATACTGAGAATTAAATGCTGAAAGTAAATGCTGAAAGTAAATGCTGAAATTAAAAGCTGAAAAGTAAATTGCTAAAAAGTAAATTGCTGAAAGTAAATTACTGAAAAGTAAAAATTGAAAATTAAAGAAAGAAAAGTATTGTGCGTAAAAGTAAATTGCGGAAAATAAAAACTGAAAAGTAAATAAAAGAAAGTGCGAAAGCGGAAATTAATTACTGAAAGCTGTAAATAAACAAACAAGATACAATCTTCTTAGTATTCTTAAGGAATTCCTTAGAAGAAGTATGAATTTTACAAATGAAATGGCTTGGTATTTGTAGGCAAAATTTTGCCTCCATCAAATCATCCACCAAATCAATTATTAATTGCCCACTAATTGCTCCACCAAATCCATTATTAATTGCTCCACTAATCTCTTATCATGTTTGGTGATGATTTGATAATTTTTATTATTTATTTATTAATTTATTTTTTGCTTTGAAAATGATTGAAAGTGACTTTAATAATTACACACAACACACTTCTGGATGGTTCATCAATTTCGGGTATGCAATCATCAGAATTAGAAATTATTTGGTCTTTCAAAGTTGTAGATCTTTGAGTCTTATTTAATCTGGAACTTGAATCAGCTCAATCCGATATCGGAGTAAGAAGTTATGCCAAAATACGACAGATGCGTAAAATTGGAATTTCCAAAACTGCACTTCGTCAAAAACGCACTTTCAAGTTTCCAATCTCCAAAATTAAAATATCAAGTCCAATAATTGCCCTTATTTGACCCATATTTCATCCTAAATGATTTCATTGAGATCCGATATTATTTTATCTGAAAAATAAACTAAAACACATCAAAATATTCATCAAACTCGAGAAACTAAAAAAAATATTAAGTTAAAGGGGCGGTAAATATTGATATATTTTCCGCTCATCACACCCTCAAACCTAAAATTTTTCTAGTCCTCGGCAAAACAATAAAATAAAATACAAGAAATAATTAAAATTAAACTTAGCCACTTTACTAGGGATCACGGTTGCATTTAGCATATGCAACAAGCCTTTAAACCCCTAGATGTCCCTAGTGGACGAGTTATAGTCTCGTGAGGGCTTACAACAATGATACCCACAAACATTTTACAAAAGTAAAAAGGTAGTGAAACTGATGCACACAAAAGCAAAAAGACAAGCGAAAAGAGAATAAAGATAGTTAGTGACTAATCAGGTGAAACTTCTACTCCCAATTACTAGTTGTTTTGTTTCATTCTAAATTACCGAATAAGTAAATTCTCCGATTATTTTTACCATTCTTCATATACACAGCCAACAAAATATTAAACAACTCATTTTTGCCCACAACAGTCATAAGTGCAGTTGATAAGAGAGTAATATTTTTGTCCTAAAGTTCTATCAGATTTCACACCTTTTTTTTGCAGCAATGGAATAATTTTTCTGATTTTTCTGATTTTTTTTCTTTGATTTTTCTCTATTTTTTATTTATATACAATATTCTCATCTATGTAACGAGTGTTAGGTCGGTGGCTCCCAAACCAGTTGGCTTTAGGGCACCATGTGTTAAGACACCCTTACGGACTTAATTACTCAGACTTCAGAGATATATATATATATATATATTTGCAGCATCTTTGATCCATGTAGTGAGCTTTGGGCCAGTGACTCCCAAACCAGTTGGTTTTAGGGCACTAGGTGTTAAAACACCCTTACAGACTTAATAACTCGGATCTTAGATTTTTTTTTACTCCATTGCTTTTTGAGATGCTTCCTCCAATTTAACTAGAGCACTGAATATTACAAACTTTTCAATTACAGTTCATGTCTGTATGTTTCTATGTATGTTGATAATATCTGCTAACTGAACATATGAAGATCTATTTTAGTCCGTTTTATGGAGAATTTACAAATTAAATAATTTAAAAGAAAATAAACAAAAATTAACTGATTTCGAAAATAGGCTTAAGATACGTCTCAGGAATGGAAACTCCTTACTCAGCCATCTCTTACCAATTTCACCTTTTTAGTCAAAATAAAAACAGAAAAAACACAAAATATTTTTGTAATTTTTGAAAATTTTACAATTTTTTTGTATTTTTCGAAAACTTTTGGACTAAAAACAACACACAAACTAAAAAATAGGTACTTATCAACTAATTCCCTCCCCCAAACCTAAATGAGACATTTTCCCCAATGTCTTGAACAGTAGAAGAAGAGTTTAGAAGATAATACCTGGTTAGCTGAAATTCTAAAAGAAATTAAAGGTTAAGATACCAGATTAATCCTACGCCTCTTACCACGATCGTCCTCTGACCAATTTATCTTTGAAAGGATAGATTCAACTCGTGGTTCATAGGCTATGAGTTGGTCTATTAGATCCGGAACAGTTCTGGCAGTAAAGAGGAGTTCTTTCAAAGGTTTCGACACGAACCCATTTCTCCGAGCATCATCAAGAAACACACAAAGAAAATCATAAAATTCATCAACGTTGAGCAGTCCAATTGGTTTCTGGTGTATGTTCAGGTTCGCCCAAGATAGTACTATAAAAATTTCCTCCAATGTGCCCAAGCCACCTGGCAAAGCAATAAAAGCATCAGCACAATTAATCATTTCCACTAGTCGTTCAGCCATACCTGGCACGATCAGTTCCTCTCCATTTGATGGCTCAATAAGATTTGCTTATGCCAAGGGTTTTGGAATGATTCCCAAAACGTGACTGCCTCCTTCTTGTACGGCCTTTGAAACGATCCCCATTAGTTCAAGATTTCCTCCGTCATATATTAAGTGCATATTCCTTGCAGCTAAGACTCGACCCAATTCCTGTGCTGCTTCAACGTATTGTGGTTTAGTACCAACACTACTACCGCAAAACACACAGATGTTCTCAATTCGTCTTCTTGAAGTGGCTTCCATTTTTTTATATATTTCTTTCTCAACTCTAGATGCCTTCAAAAGTGCAATAACGGGCTGAATTTATAGTACCTGAAAAGGATGAGTAAAAATAGCACAAGTATCTTCCAGAGGACGATTAGTAGCGAAATAATATCGTAATAGTAAAAAAGGTCTGGATCCTGTCGGAGAAAATAAAAGAAAACAACAAAACAAATTACAATTATTAGGAAAAGACAAAGAGATATAATATTCACAAGAAAAGTAACAGCTTGATTGACGTCTATGCGTCGGGGACAAGCTTCCCATCCAATTTTCTTATAAATTGGCAAACAGGGTCTTTTTGAGTCAGATTCCTGAGACTTAACAGGTGTCTTTCTTTTTAAAATTGTGTATGTAATTTGCGAAAGGCTATATGAACATATCCATTGGGATGCGTCTCAAGAGTCGAAGATATATCATCTAAAGACCCTTACTCAAGCCATCCCTAATGAATTTAATTTTGTCTTCACGATTATCAGACACTATTCCTAAAGAACGACAACGAGTATTGCAATTCCAGCGTGCACATTTATAACAAACACCCATTTACTTAGCTCTACGTTTCTTGCATATTGCTTCTTCCAAAACCAGGCAGATGTGAAATAAAAGAGTCAGAAGACTCACCTGCCAATCGGACCCGTGATTCAATAATCCAACGAATGTTAGTAGGAATACCTTTGACCATCAATAATCTCATCCGTTCCAAGCGAGCTTTGTATACTTTCATCAGAGATTTTGAGGGAGAGAATGAAATTGCTTGTGAAGATTTGCGAGAGCTTCTTCCATCTTGAAATGACTTAATCTGCAAAAAACTAAACACACAAAAATAAAACACACCAGATCACAATTTATACACAAATTGCATGGGTTTCCTCCTTGCTAGCGCTAAGTTTAAAGTCGTCAGCCAGAATTGACTTCTCGAACATTAAGCTGGATCTGAAAGTGTAACACTTTCTTTTTGTCGCTCAAATGATTCTCCCCAGTAGTGCTTGACACGCTTGTTTTTAACCTTGAAAGTTTTGTGGGAGTCGGGATCATGTATCTCAACGGCTCTATCTGGTAAAACTTTGGTGATCACAAATGGACTTGACCACCGTGATTTTGGCTTCCATGGGAATAATTTCACCCTTGATCTGTTTAAAATTACCTTCTGCCCTGGTTCCAGTTGTATGCGCACTAACTTTTCATCATGTCTTTTCTTGCCCTTTTCTTTGTACAATTTGGCATCCTCAAAAGGCTGATTGTGAAATTCCTCCAATTCGTTGAGCTGGTGGAACTTTTTCTCTTATGTTGCTTGTAGAGCAAGAATTGGCTCTTTCAGTACAAAAGATGCTTTATCTTTAGGCTCCACAGGCAATTGACATGTTTTAAGTTTGTCAGTAGAACTTTGCATTGCATTGGAGTTCTGAATGGTACTGTGTATCACATCAAGTTTGAAACATTCCTCCTTCTTTTCATCATCTGGGAAATTCATGGCCTTGAAAACATTGAATGTTACTTCTTGGTCCTGTACCCTCATGGTAATTCTCCTTTTTGTACATCAATAATGGTTCGACCTGTAGCCAAGAATGATCTCCCGAGGATGATTGGCACATCTACGTCTTCCTCCATATCAAGGACAATAAAATCTACTGGGAAAATGAATTTGTCAACCTTGACCAGCACATCTTCAACTACACCTCTCGGAAATACGAGCGTTCTATCAGCAAGTTGTAGTGAGACTGAAGTTGGCATTGTTTCTCCAATCTATAATTTCGTGAAAATAGAAAAAGGCATCAAGTTAACACTAGCACCTAAATCACACAGAGCCTTACCGAAGTCATGTTCTCCTATGGTGCAAGGAACAGTGAAACTGCCAGGATCTTTCAATCTCCGCTTTCGTGAAAGACTGTCTTTCATGAATTTGGCATAGCTGGGCATTTGTTCCAACGCTTTTGCAAATGGAATGTTGATATGCAGCTTTTTAAAGATCTCCAGGAACCGAGAAAACTGCTTGTCCAATTTGTTCTTCTCAAGACGTTGAGGAAAATATGGAGGTGGAATGATTTGTTCTTTTTCTTTGCTTCTTTTTCCTCCATTTGTTGCTTTGTTTCTTTTGGAACTTCCTCAACAGCTGTTTTGGCTCCAACATCTTCGTTGATTTCAGTACCCGTTTTTAACATGATGGCATGACATTGTTCCTTCCATATGTTTCTTGGATTTGGCTCTCTGGTTGCTAGGAAGGGTACCTGGCGGTCTGTAACTCTGAGCATTTGCCAGTTGTCCATTTGATTTTCCAGTGCTTTAATAGAAGCAGATTGACCTTGAATTAATGCTGCTTGGGATTGAAACATAGCATCATATATTGTTGCTTGAGATTGAAATATAGTATCATATCTTGCTGCTTGAGAGTCGTGTTTTGCTTCTATCTTTTTCAAGTGGGTCAACACTTCTGTTATTCCTAGTTCATTTGCCTGCTCCTGGCTTTTGTTCTGTTGTTGGAATCCAGGTGGTGGATAGTTCTACTGTTGGGCTGAATTGTTGCTCCATGATAAATTATGATGATTCCTCCACCCTGGGTTGTAGGTGTTGGAATATGGATTGTTCCCCTGTCTGTTGAAATTGTTGACAAAATTCATCGTTTCTTCAAGTTGGTTCGACTCTGGTGCTCCTCCATATGATGAACTTGTGGATCCAGCGGTAAGAGTCTCCATGAATTTGTATATCTGATCTATCTTGGTGTTGACTGCTGTATTGGCTCCACTTTCATAAATTCCTGCAATTCTTTGGATCATGCTCCTTTCTGTTGGCCACAAGGAATTATTGTGGCCATTTCTTCGATTAGGTCCCAGGCTTGATCTTCTCCTTTTGCCATCAAGGCTCCTCCAGCAGCAGCATCAATTGTGGTTCTCATTATTCCAGAAAACCCATTATAGAATGTTTGGACATGAAGCCATTTTGAAATCTCATGGTGAGGATATTTCCGGAGCAAATCTTTATACCTTTCCCAAGCTTCACAGAGGGATTCTGAATCTTGTTGTACAAAGGATGTGATGTCATTCCTCAGTTTTTCGGTTCTGGCTGGTGGAAAGTATTTTGCAAGAAATTTGGTGGCTAAAGTGTTCCAAGTTGTGATGAAACCTGCTGGTAGTGAATGTAGCCAAGCTTTAGCTCTGTCCTTCAAGGAGTATGGGAAAAAATGCAATCTCATTGCTTCTTCAGCTTCTCAGTTGTAATTGAAAGTGCCGCAAACTTCCAGGAAGTTGCTAATGTGGGCATTAGGATCTTCAGGTGCATTCCCCCCAAATTGAACTGACTGCTGAATCATCTGAATGCATGTTTTGATGTCACATGCATTTGCTGGTAAGGGGGGAAGTACAATGCAAGAAATGAGTCTGTCAACCACCGGAATGGTTCTGTCTCGAATGGGAATTGGTGGTGCAACATTCAAAGGTTCAGGTTCCATGTTGACTAAAGCTTCTTGGCCTTCTCGCCTTTCCATTCTCAACTGTCTGATGGTTCTTTTAATTTATGGGTCAAGCGGTCGAAGTTCAAACATTCTAGTTCGTCTCATGTAGTTTCTGAGAACCTAAAACACAAGAAAACAAAAACAATAAGTAAAAAGAAATTAGATACAAGTAACGTATATAACCCCAAAACTAATAATGAAAGATAAATAAGTCTCCGGCAACGGCGCCAAAAACTTGACCGGCGTAAACACACGCGTATAACGGAAGCGCACGTATCGTTCAAGTAGTATAAAAATTATCGATCCCACGAGGACTTAATACCTAATCTATTAATTTTATGAGGTCAAATGATTACTAGTATCTAACAGGTTGTTTGATTGATTTGCAATGGTGACGATTCTAAATTTAAATACAAGTAAATAAAATTGTTCGAAAGTAGGTTTTAAGAAAATTCAATATTAAAAACTATCTAGGGTTGTGATTTCTTCCAATATCATTTTAAAGATGAAGTGGTTATTTTATGTTTGTGTAATAAATCGGTTTACTAACCTGGAACACTAAATTATGCAAAAGCCTATGTCGATGGTGAGACACAAATACCCAGTTTAACCCAATTGAACCATATGTCTATTTCAACCAAATTATCTGGATTCATTAAGTTTAAGTTCCAATTATGGCTACCCTCGCCCGACAGGTATATGTCTATCCTGTAAGGAAATCTTTTAAAGGGTTATCTATCCTCAAGGAAGATCGTGGGCTATTAAGTCTAAGGCTGAAACCTAAAATTCCTTTGTCAAGTTTATTTTAGATTTACCACATCAATCTTATTAGTGGCCAATTAACAAGACGCATTAAGCTTAAGACTTAATAAGTAAACCTTTAAATTACCCAAACTATATTTTAACCCCTTATAAACCGGTGATATTGGATTTCATCACAGCCCCAGATAACTGGCTTAGTTACGACACATATTTACGGTAGTAAAAAAAACTTAAATAAAATAAAAGACATAAAGTAAAATACTGAAAATTAAATACTGAAAAGTAAAAACTGAAAGTAAATGCTGAAATTAAATACTGAAAATTAAATGCTGAAAAGAAAATTGCTGAAAAAGTAATTGCTGAAAGTAAATTACTGAAAAGTAAAAACTGAAAATTAAAGAAAGAAAAGTAATGTGCGTAAAAGTAAATTGAGGAAAGTAAAAACTGAAAAGTAAATAAGAAAGTGCGAAAGCGGAAATTAATTACTGAAAGCTGTAAATAAACAAACATGATACAATCTTCTTAGTATTCTTAAGGAATTCCTTAGAAGAAAGTATGAATTTTACAAATGAAATGGCTTGGTATTATAGGTAAAATGTTTCCTTCATCAAATCATCCACCAAATCAATTATTAATGCTCCACTAATTGCTCCACCAAATCCATTATTAATTGCTCCACTAATCTCTTATCATGTTTGGTGATGATTTGATAATTTTTATTATTTATTTATTAGTTTATTTTTGCTTTGAAAATGATAGAAAGTGACTTTAATAATTACACACAACACACTTTTGGATGGTTCATCAATTTCGGGCATGAAATCGTCAGAATTAGAAATTATTTTATCTTTCAAAGTTGTAGATCTTTGAGTCTCTTTAATCTGGAACTTGAATCAGCTCAATCCGATATCGGAGTAAGAAGTTATGCCCAAATTACGACAGATGCGCAAAACAGGAATTTCCAAAACTACACTTCGTCAAAAACGCCCTTTCAAGTTTCCAATCTCCAAAATTAAAATATCAATTCCAATAATTGCCCTTATTTGACCCATATTTTGTCCTAAATGATTTCATTGAGATCCGATATTATTTATCTGCAAAAATAAACTAAAACACATCAAAATGTTCATCAAACCTTAGAAACTAAACAAAATATTAAGTTAAAAGGGCGGTAAATATTGATATATTTTCCGCTCATCAATGAATGCATACACGTAACCAATTTTGCATTCCTTTTGTGTTTGTTTTGTTTTGTGTTCATAGGTTTTGAAGAATAAAAGAGAAAGTGGCAAAGACAAGCCATTCAGAAACAGCGAAAGCACAATATTAGATTCGGGTAATAATCCTAGGGCTGAGGCTCATATTGGTGACAGAGGCGGGTAGTAATCTGAGGGTTGAGGCCCACATTGGTGCAAGTTTTGGGGAGGAGTCCCAGGGCTGAGGCCCATATGAGTTTGAGTTTCGGGAATGGATCTCAAGGGACGAAGCCCACTTTATCAGAAGATGACGGAAGAATTCTGTGGAATGAGTGAAAAAAAAAAGAGAATAAAATGAGAGAGAGAAATCTTTGATAGTTAGTCATATGTCCAGTGATAACATTGTTTGCTGTAGGGAGAAGCTTTAGAAATGATAAGTGCGAGACGTGCTCTCGTCTGGTATTCTGAATGGATTGATCTCAGTTGGACTCGCGAGCATTTGATTACGGGATCTCAACAGTGGAAACCTGAGTGGTTGGCAAGATGACTAGCCGAAGGGATGATAGATCGATGAATGACCGTTTGCCTGGATTTCCACCATGGTTTACTTATACTACAATATATGATATGGTTGGGAACAAAAAAAGTCTCTAAAAAGAAAAGAAAAAAAGAGACCGCCTATAACCGATAAGCGTGAAGCTACCCGTGGGTTAGTATTAGGACCACCATGAGGAGAAATGTTACCTTAAAGGGTAGGTGTGTCAAAAAAAATAAAAATAAAAATAAAAATAAAAATAAAAAGAATGAAAAGAAAGAGAGAAGAAAATAGAAGAAGACAATATCATGTTGAGTATGACGAAGTAATCACAGAGTGTGATCAAGACATCTAGTTTGGTTAGACCCACCGATCCGATTCTCCGAAATGAAATCATCGAGTTAGTTCACTTAAGGAATAAACTGCAAAAGAGCCCTGGCACACACACACTAGAAGTCTACTTCAGATCACATATTCAGAGGATCGGGGTTGAGTGTATCAAGTACTTTGAATGTTCTCAAGTTTCGATGTGAAAGCATTCGTTGAGGACGAAAATATGTCTAGCAATCAAGATTATCTCATTAGAGGCAATTTAATATGTTGAAATGACACATTAGCATCAGTAGCAGTCATTCCGGGTATGGCACCCTAGGGGCGAAGCCCACATTATCATTATTAGTTTGGTCGAGTATGACACTCTGGGGGTGAGGCCCATATCAGTATCAGTTTGGGACGAGGTCCATGTCAGTATCAACATGGGTGCGAGACCCATATCAGTATCAGTTTTGGGGGCGAGGCCCATATCAGTAAATAGTTTGGGGGCGAGGCCCATATCGTTATCAGAACCAGTCTTGCCGGGTATGGCACTCTGGGGGTTGAGGTCCACGTCTTTATCAGTACCAGTCTTGCCGAGTATGGCACTCTGAGGGCGAGGCCCACATCTTTATCAAAATCAGTCTTGCCGGGTATGGCACTCTGGGGGCGGGGCCCACATCCTTATCAGAATCAGTCCTGCTTGGTATGACACTCTGGGGGCGAGGCCTGCATCACATCAGTATCAGTCTGGGGCCAAGACCCACATCAGTATCAGTCTACAGGCGAGGCCCACATCTGTATCAGTCTGCGGGCGAGGCCCATATCAGTACCGGTTTGGGGCGAGGCCCACATCTACATCAGTATCAGTTTTTGGGGATGAGTCTCAGGGTCGAGGCTCACATCAACATCTGTTTCAGGGATGAGTCCCAGGGCCGAGGCCTACGTCATCATCAGTATCAGTTTGTTGGGATGAGTCCCAGGGTCGAGGCCCACAGCAGTATCGGTTTTAGGGATGAGTCTCATGGCCGAGGCCTACGTCATCATCAGTATCAGTTTAGAGATGAGTCATAGGGTCGAGGCCCGCAGCAGCATCAATATCAGTTTTAGGGATGAGTCCCAGGGTCGAGACCCACATCAGCATCAGTAGCAGTTTGGAGATACGTCCCAGTGTTATAACCCACTTCATCAATATCAGCAGTTTTTGGGATGTGTCCCAGGGTTGTACCCACTTCTTCAGCATCAACAGTTTTGGGGATGCGTCCCAGGGTCGAGGCCCATATTATATCAGTAGTTTTGGGGATGCGTCCCAGGGTTATAACCCACTTCATCAGTATCACCAGTTTTGGGGATGCGTCCCAGGGTTGTACCCACTTCTTAAGTATCAGTAATTTTGGGGATACGTCCCAAGGTTGAGGCCCATATTCAGCATAATCATTAGTATCGGTTTGGGGATGCGTCCCAGGGTTGTACCCACTCCATTAGTATCAGCAGTATTGGGGATGCGTCTCGGGGTTGAGGCCCATATTTTATCAGTAGTTTGGGGATGCGTCCCAAGTTTGAGGCCCACTTCATCATATCAGCGGTTTTGGGGATGTGTCCTAGGGTTGTAACCCACTTCTTCAGTATCAGCAATTTTAGGGATGCGTCCCAGGGTTGTAAACCCATTTTATCAGTAGTTTTTGGGATTCGTCCCAGGGTCGAGGCCCATTTTGGCAGCGTTATCGGGATGCGTCCCAGGGCCGTGAGCCCCCATTGTCGGTTGCAGTTATCGGGATGCGTCCCAGGGCCATTGGCCCCGTGCACCTTTAGTTTTGGGGATGCGTCTCATGGTCGAGACCCATTTTGGCAATGTTATCGGGATGCGTCCCAGGGCCGTGAGCCCTCGTTGTCGGTTGCAGTTATCGGGATGCGTCCTAGGGCCGTTGGCCCCCTGCACCTTTAGTTTTTGGGATGCGTCCAAGGGTCGAGGCCCATTTTTTTCAGCGGTATTAGGATGCGTCCCAGGGTCGAGGCCCCCGTTGTCGGTTGCAGTTATTGGGATGCGTCCTAGGATCGAGGTCCACTGTATCATCAGCTCAGCGGAGCAGCAGGCAGGTCAGGTGGCAGCTGGCGAGCCAGGTAAGTAAAAATGCATTGCAAACTTTGATAGGATTGCTCTTATCACACACTGCACAAGTCCCATCAAAGTAGGGGCGACTGTAGGCATTGCATTTTTTCATGTAAGACCCGATGATGAGTCTCATTTGGAGGCACTACCTTTTAAGTCGCGGGAGCCGCGGGAAACGGACGTCGGAAGGGAAAAAGTCTTTTTTTGTTTGATTCGCTGGAGTAGCTTCGGGTTCACTTATTGGACCTCCGTTTTAAAACACACCCTTAGCCCACTAAACACACACCAAGCCCATCTCACCCAAGCCCAATACAAAAAAATAATTAAAATATTTAAAATACATGTCACAAATTAAATTAACTTAAATTAAAGCTAATTAAATTAAATTAAATTAAAGTTAATTAATTTAAAGTAAATTAAAATACAATTAAAACAAATTAAAATCCAACACAAATTAAATTCCAATTTAAATTAAATTAAAACAAATTAAAATAAATCTAATACCAAAATTAAAATAAATCACTTCATAATTTAATAAATCACTTCCCTAATTTAAAGAAATTCCCCACTAATTATAAATATTCCTTTCCTTTTTTTTTTAACTAATTAAATCCATCCTTTTTTGGCTTGATTTTCTTCCTTTTTAATCCGTGCAAACCCCTAACCCTAATCATGCAACTATATAAACAACAACAAATTGCAACCCTGAGGCTCTCTCTCACGGCCAATCCCCAAGGCCACAAACCAAATACGCAAGACAACTGATCCCCATGAAAAAAACAACAACAAAATACAAAGAGAATAAACCCTAATCACCTTATTCCTTCTCCTTTAAAACACGTCCCAGGCCCCACCAACACTCCCTCTCCACGCCAACATCGCCCTCATCGGACCAGCCTGTCTACACCTTCCACGCACCATCAGCCACAGCCCCCCGTGAAGCCCACCATCAACGCCACAAGCTCTTACCCTTTCAACACGCCTAACCTTGTACAGTGAACACACGCGCCCCCACCAACTGAGACACGTTTAACGCTAGGCACATACCCCACGCATCATCTACCCATTCAATCAACCACATGTCCCTCAAATCAGCCTCACGCCACACGTAGCAACAGCCTTCAAACGATCACGCCCTAAGCCAAAAATTCACGAACATAGCCAGCCTTCACCACTAACATTACACCCATAAACTGCAGAACAAATAACAACCCAAAAGTGGACCTAATCTCACGACCCCATTGAACCCCTTTAATAGGCGAGACCAAAGACGCACTCAGAAACAACTCATCAGCCTCATATTCCCTCACTGCCACCTAACAAACCTACCCTTATAATACTGTGAAACAGTCCCTGCAAATTACCCGAATTAACCTAGAAACTGCCAGTAAAACAGTCCAGAAACTGCCCCAAACTAGGCCAAATAAACGCACAAAACTGTAGCTTTGATGCATGATTGTGGCCCTTGAATAAATGGAAGATATATATATTATGGAATTATGCATGTTGTGGCCCTTGGATAAAAATGAAAAATGTGTCGCCTCTCGTGGTATATAGGATGGAAACCCGGACATAAATTTCATAGCTGATTCCGAATGGACGGTAGTATGATCTGTACTCGGGATACAACTCCATGTACCACTTGAGTAAACGGCACATATTTTGTTTTATGTTGTTTTGATTTGTTTATTATTTGCTACTTGATTTCCGCATGTTATTTGTTTATGTAATGATGAGATAAATCGCATGGGCTTAGTAAGTGCGATTAAAGGTCCTCTATTTTGAGAGGTTAAAATCCTTTACGACGATGCTTTGCGTGCCGGATGATGTATATTCGGTTGAATGTGTGATATGTTCAATCGGGTATACGAAGTCCGATATTGTTGTCTTTATTTATTATATGCATCATGTTATTAGCGTATGGGCTTAGTAAGTACGATTAAAGGTCCTCTATTTTGAGGGGTTAAAATCCTTTACCACGATGCTTTGTCGCGCCGGATAATGTATATTCGATTGGATGTGAGATATGTTCAATCTGATACACGAAGTCCGATATCGTTGTCTTTACTTTTTATATATGCATTGCGTTGTTTGCGCATGGGCTTAGTAAGTGCGATTAAAGGTCCTCTATTTTGAGAGGTTAAAATCCTTTACCATGATGCTTTGCCGCGCCGGATGATGTATATTCGGTTGAATGTGAGATATGTTCAATCGGGTATACGAAGTCCGATATTGTTGTCTTTATTTCTTATATGCATCGCGTTATTAGCGTATGGGCTTAGTAAGTGCGATTAAAGGTCCTCTATTTTGAGAGGTTAAAATCATTTACCACGATGCTTTGCCTTACCGGATAATGTATATTCGATTGGATGTGAGATATGTTCAATCGGATACACGAAGTCCGATATCGTTGTCTTTATTTTTTATATATGTATTGTGTTGTTTGCACATGGGCTTAGTAAGTGGTATTAAAGGTCCTCTAAGTCAAGGGGTTAAAAGCCTTTACCACGATGCTTTGTCGCGCTTCTTATTATGTCATCTATCCTTTTGCACACCATTGATTTATTTACGAATGCATTACAAAGTTCCATATATTTATCTTTATCTTTGTACGCATTGTAATGAAAAATGCATGGACTTATTATGTTGGACTAAAAGATTCTCCATTTGGGGGAAGAAAAGCCTAAAAGGCTACCTTTACCACGATATTTGTCGCGTCTTTCATCTATTGATTACATAATCTATCTTTGTCTTGGCTCGATCTATTATTATTTGTGTACCTATGTTATGATAGCATTTAGGCATTATTTCTCATGGTATATAGGATTTAATCTCGGACATAAATTTCATAGCCGATTCCGAATGGACGGTAGTATGATCTGTACTCGGGATACAATTCCATGTACCACATGGAAAAATGCCCACGTGTGTGTTTGTGTCAATACTAGTTATCTTCTTTTGCATCAGATCATAGCATGTTTACTTTAATGCTTAATTGCCTCCTTAATTGTCTTTTTTGTATTATGTACCTAGTTGACTCTCTTATTTACGCATGAATATGTAATGGCTATTTGTTTATGTTTCTGCATGTATAAGTATGGTATTTTTATGAAATTACATGTTTGCCATTATTTGATTCGCTTTTATGTGCGCTTGTGTGATTATTATACGCTTGCGCTTTCATGAATACAATATGCTTATGAAGTTGTATGTTTGTCGCTACTTTGATTCACTTTCGAGCATGCAGACTTAGATGCAAGATATATGCAAATTAGGTGTAAGTTTTAATTTCGTGCATATGAACTTAGAAGCATGATACACTTGGAAATAAGTGTTACTTAGGCTTGATAATATTATTGCACAAATC